>JAKGSA010001206.1:5031-91143 GCA_033558755.1 Philaethria dido | reverse complement strand
ACAAGGCAAAGCGCGGCGTTGAATTCCGCCACTCAACACGCAATGCTTCAATTTGGCGGAAAGTGGGGAACGAAATTGTTGTAAGAAAACGGAGTGTCTTAACACTAGGTTCTCAAGTTCCCTCTGCCTACCCTGCTATACACAGGATACAGCGTGAAGTTAAAAAAAAGAATATTAAAGTAAGAACGCCTGTCGTGGCGCAGAGGCACAGGCGTGTGACTGTAAACGCGATAGTTTGTTGGTCTCAATTTGACAGATTTTTATATGAAAATTTAAAAAAATATTTAAAATTTTCATTTCCTGAATCTGGTAATGTGGAAATGTTGAAAAGAGAACTGAATGTCTTATCTCTAGGTTCTCTGGGTCCCTCTGTTCCCTCATATTTGGGGTATTTATTACAAGAAAAATCTATATTAAATAAAACAACTTCACGCTTTATTCCACATAGACGGGCAGTCAAAGATTGTCTGTTAAGATGACATAATTTAAACATAATCCCTCGAATGATAGAAAATATTAAGTATTTACAATAATTAATAATTAATATTTTCATTTTCGCTCTGGTAACAAAACAAAGCGCGGCGTTGAGTTCCGCTGGTCATAACCAATGCCTCAATTCGGCAGAAAGTGCCGAACAGTTGTCTTAAGAGGACAGTGTCTTAACACTAGGTTCTCAGGTTCCCTCCGCCTATCTTGCTATGTGTGGTGTACAGCGTGAAGCTAAAAAAAAATTCCTCGATTAAAAATCGAACCTACATCCCAACATGTTTACAATCAGATGTCGCCACACTGCGCCACTATGGCCTCTATATAAATCGGAAGATAATAAATAAGCCATATAAAATTTTTGAAATGTAACATAATAGCTACAAGCCATACGTACAAGAGCTGTAGTTATCCAAGCAATACGTGCACGTCGTATGTCAATTTTATTGGGTTGACCTGTTAGATAAACGGCCTTTCCGATCTCGGTACAAGAAACAATGGCAATATTACTATTTATTGAAGCTATTGTAGCGCAGAGGCACAAGCTGTAAAGGCGACAGGTTTTGGGTTCGATTCCCACGCCCGGAGATGAAAATATTAGTACTTTCATTTCCAGTTAAAGAAAGGAGTGTCTTAACACTAGGTTCCCAGGTTTCCTCTGACTGCCCTGCTATGTGCGGGATATAGCGTGAAGCTATAAAAAAATGAAGCTATTGAGGTATGGTTGAGTGGTTAACAATAGTTTGGAGTTCGATTTTGACTAAAGAAAATAGAGGCCGTAATGGCTTAATGGGACAACGTCTGAGTGTTTATTCAATGGTTGTGGGTTCGATTCCTACTCGAAGAAATGATAATATTCAAATTGGTAATATAGACCGTCACGGGACGCCCGGCAGATGTGAAACATTCAAGTTAATATAAAAACTTATTATATAATAAATAAATAATAATATACTCAATTTCAAGAAAAGCATTATAATATTTACATATATCTATAAAATAACAGTACTAAGCTTGTTAAGTAAAGAGACGTTAAGCGAATGAGGTGTAAGTGGAGGAGACATAATGGCATCAAGGCTTCATGCCATTTGCCATGACGGCGAGTCCCTCAAATTTACTGCCAAGATGCGCCAGAATATGTTCCGTACCAAAAATTGATTGCTAAAACTGCACCATTTTCCTTATTGGGAATCGAACTTAAAACCAACACGTATGGTCAGACAAAATCGACTACAAAACAGCTGGAGACTGTACAAAAATATACACAAATATCTGTGTTGCTGTATAAATGTTTTAATGGCTGAACCAATTTCTATATTTATTTTTTATATGACAGCTAGTGCTTTTGATGTTGTTTCATTTCAACTTAGTAAAGATCTGATGAGCAGTTTTGGAGTTATTCGTAATAAATTAACTTTTTAATGCATTTTATATGAAATAGATTTTCTTCTTTTATATAAAAAAAATAGTACAATCCAAATATAGTTAATAATATCTTATTCAAAGAAAATTGCTCAGAGTCAAGTAAATTGAAAGTGAGACCGAGCAAAAAGTGTAGACACTAATGAACAAAAACGAAGTAGCACGTATTTCATCGTGAGACAGACGGATCGTTGAATTACTTCAAAGCAGCTTTTCCGGATAGAAAAGCTTTGAAGGATTGGCAAAGAGAATATAGTGTCAGGATCAAACTCAAAATCAAAATATTCTTTATTCAAGTAGGCTATTAAAAGCACTTTCGAATCGCCAATTTACAAAGGTGTCAGTCGTGTCAGTCCTAACGAAAGCTACCACCGGTGAGGAAGGCAATTCTGCTGAGAAGAGCCGGCAAGAAACTCAACAGTTGCTCTTTTCAAATAAAAATTTTACAATAAATATACAACTATGATGAGCCTCCCGACTCCCGACTCCCGGGTGAGCGTCAACAGCATTTAATTCCACACATCGACATCATTATAATATTCTTGGACAGAATAATAAACATTTTTCAGTAATATGTTCTTAATCTTAACTTTAAATTGTTGAAGTGGCAGATGTGTAATTATTTCTGGAATTTTCTTTGCTGTTCTTCGCTGAATTTGAAAATATTGCAGGATGACTGGTGGAGTTCAACATTTGTTTTACCAAAGCCTGGTTTACCAATATGCTTTATGTACTTTCTCTCTCTATATATATATATATATATATATATATACTCTCTCTTATATATATATATATATATATATATATATATATATGTTAGAGGAAATAATGACTAAGAGTATTTATTATTGACATATGATTTGATGGTTAGCCGGCTGGCGATACATTAGAAAACTATAGAATGACAATAAAAATGGCATGCGTCAGTAGAGCGGAACACACATCTTGTTGGATTTTCGCCTGTGTCACTGGAGCACACTGACCATGGCGTCGAAGGTACTGATTATGTCGCTACTCCTCAGAGACTCGGCTTCCGCGACATATATATTTATATATATATATATATATATATATATATATATATATATATATATATATATACTCTATATTAGCTTCAAGCTATATCACGCACATAACAAAGTGCACAGAGAGAAGGAATCCTGAGCCTAGTGTTAAGACCACATACAAAAACCATATTAAAGAAGTGGAAATAAAGAGCGTCTTCCTACTAAGTAATTTCCGCCAACACCGAAAATACCAAGATATGTGTGAAAATACAAAAGAAACAGTTACACTCTGGCATCCACCCAATACTTACGCCTCATAGAATTATAAAGCGCCTTGTAATTCCCAGCTTTTCATATAATAGACTGTAGTGGCTCACAAATTGACCGAATCGTCCTTTATTTTCAGTTCATTTAAATTCGTCGAGAATTCCACCGTACATTTGTCGAGACGCTACGAATAAATTTTAATATTAAAACATTGAAATTGTTGTTTGTTTGTTTTACTCCGATCGCCAAGATTCGTATATTTTGGGGAGAAATCGGTAAAGTGGAAAGGAAAGTTGTAGCGCAGAGGCACAAGCGTATGACTGTAAATGCGACAGGTTGTGGGTTCGATTCCTACTCCATGGAATGAAAATATTAAATATTTGTTGTAATTAATATTTAATGTTTTCATTTCCTTGCTCTCTGGTAATAAGGTAATAATAAAAAAAGTACGGCATTAAGTTCCGCCACTCAGCATACAATTCCTCAATTCGGTGGAAAGTGGGGAAAGGAAATGTTAAAACAGAACGGAGTGTCTTAAACTTGGTTCTCAGGTTCCCTCTGCCTACAATGCATGTGCGGGATACAGCGTGAAGCTAAAAAAACTCATGAACAACCCGTCAAATTTTTGCTAAATTTAAATGCAACCATATCAAAAGCACTAGTTATGATATAATAATGTCATTTTCTTTGAAATCTGTTTTATTTTTCTTTTAAAATCTTAATTTAAAATAGTATCTACTTGTTTTTATCTAAAAATTATCATTGTGCAAGCAACGTCAGATTGACGAGAGCTCCCACGAATACTAATGTATGTGAAAATGCTTCACAGCATTTTGGGTCCTAAGTTAATTAGTTTAAGGTCCTGTCCTAAAGGTCCCTCTAATAGGGATTTTAACGAAATTGCCTGCAAAGTGATCCGTCCGATAGACATGAAGGGAATTCTAAATAAATGTAATTATAGAGGACACAACGCCTGTCGTGGCGCAGAGGCACAAGCGTGCGACTGTAAACGCGAGAGGTTGTGGGTTCGATTCCCGCTCAGGAAATGGAATTTTTCATTTCCTGGGTTTGGTAATAAAAGCAAAGCGCGGCGTTGAGTTCTGCCACTCAGCATGCAATGGTTCAATTCGGCGGAAAGTGGAACGTAGCGTCTTAACACTAGGTTATGTATGTATGTATGTATGTATACTTATTGTTTACTTTGTCATTTGTATAAAGAACAAAATAAACAAAAATATATTAATGTTTAATTATTACGCTCCTATTCTTAGCATAGGATTAATAGTAATAGTTAGTGATCAGACACTTTGCTCTACACTTTCTGTATTTGTATTGTATTCTCGGCTTGTCTAGAACTATTATCAGTTAATTTCTAGCTTTATTTCTAAGGCGGCAAAAGTAGAATATTTTAAAATTTGGTTAGGTAGCGGTAGAGGAGAGAGGAGCGCGGACAGTGGCGGTAAACGTCAATATGCATTTTAAAGGGGCCCCTTAAACCTACACATTCTCAAACTCCTCTCTCTGTAACGCGATGGGTACAGTGAATCCATGGATTGCTAAGAAATTTATTTTCTATATCTAATATAGAGAACGACATGGTTATTTAGATATATAAAAATATATATTTTTAAGTCAGTTGTGAATCCAATCAAAAACATCCCATCTGCAGTAAGAGGACAATAGGGACAAAACAAACAAAAACAATATAACATATTGTTTACAACTGGAATTGTTTAAACAATAGACACACAACATAAATCAAACAACAAATATATACGTAACGCAGTGGTAAAGAATCAAAACTTCCGGAGAATGGAAATGTATGCCACAAATTCGGAGGGCGCGAGCTCTGAAGGTCGATCGACCGGTGTGCCTTTAAACTTAGGATAGTACTTGATCAAGTGAAATAATAAATAATTGACTTTCTATCAGCAAAAATATATATTTTTTAACTTCACGCTGTAACCCGCATATAGCAGGGTAGGCAGAAGGAACCAGAAAACCTAGTGTTAAGACACTCCATTCTCTTTTAACAATTCCGTTTATCACTTTCCGCCGAATTGAGGCATTGCGTGTTAAGTGGCGGATCACAACGCCGCGTTGCGCGCGCGATTTTTTTTAATAACTAACAACTATACATATTCGCTTTCATAAGCAAGTCGCTAGTAATGTCGTAACTGTGAATGTAAATATTTGTTACGCTTTCACGCCAAAACCACTTAACCGATTATCATGAAACTTTGTACACATTATCTTAGAGGTACTAAAAAGGACACAGGATACTTTTTATATAAAGTAATATTTTTTTAATAAAAAAGAGCACCTATTTCATAGATAATCAAAATATAAATCGTACACGGCTTAAAATACTAAATTAATTTGAAAAAAAAATATTCATATTGAAATTTTAAATAAGTGTGTTTGTTAGTGCTTCACGTCGAAGCGATGTTATGATTTTTTGACTGGAAATAACTGAAACTTTGACTGGAAATAACTGTTGACTGGAATAACATTTTTTTTTTTTTTAACTTCACGCTTCACGCCGTATCCCGCATATAGCGGGATAGGCAGAGGGAACCAGAGAACCTAGTGTTAAGACACTCCATTCTCTTTCAACATTTCCGTTCTCCACTTTCCGCCAAATTGAGGCATTGCGTGTTGAGTGGCGGAACTCAACGCCGCGCTTTGTATTAAACAGTAACATTTGTTACTTTTTAATTAATATTAATTTGTAATATTAAGGTGAATTGAAGAATATTGTCATTTTGATTATGGCTATCATCAAACTGACAATATTCTATCAGCTCAACACTCGACTTATTTTGGTTAAAAGTAAGCCCATCATTCATAAAAAAGAAATGACAAGTGCGTCTCCAGGCTCAGCCAATGAGGCTCAAAAAGTGAAAAATGAAGAAATAATTAATTATAGTAGATATTAGAATTAAATAACAGTTATAATTAAAATAATTTTCAGTTCTTTTCTATGATTATCGAACACGGAACTAAATGTCTTGATGTTAGGTTATATCTGTCTACAGTTTAGCGGGAAAGAGAAATTAATAAAACTAAAAGCCAGTTCCGTTCTTCGTATTTACCAAAAAGTAATAAGTGGAGAGAGAAGAGTTATATCTCTTTACATAATTTAAGAAAGACGGGAAGATAAAACAATCTGTAATATAATAGAGACCATCGTGGAACAGTAGGGCAGCGTCTGACGGTAAACGTAATTGGTTGTAGGTTCGATTCCCACTCGATGGAAAGATTACATTTAAACTATATTCCCTTCTCCTCCCTGTTAAAACAATTATGGAAAACGGATGGCAAACGAGCAGAAAGACCACCTGATGGTAAGTCAGGTTACCTTCGCCCATGAACATCTACAACACCAGAGATGTTGTAGATGCGTTGCCAACCTAGAGGATACAGATGGAAGGGGAGGACAATGTAGTAGTCCGCTATCGGAACCACCACATTTTGGGGAAAGGACGGGTGCTATCGAACCGGAACACAACATAAGATATTTGGCGGCTCGTCTTTGACAAGATAATACTCGCGAGCCAGACGTAGGACGAACCTCGTACCACCAAACTACTGGGATACCCGCCTCTTACAGGACGCTACCCAGCGGTGGAGGGAAATTTTAATCTAACCTCACGCCCTGTGAGGGAACGGCCTTCACAGGCCGTGGCGTTAAGTTCCGCCACTTAACATGCAATGTCTCAAATACGGACGGCAAACAGCAAACGGAGTGTCTTGACATTATTTTCTCACTGACTACTCTGCCATGCCGTATAAAGCGTGAAACGGTTTTTTGTAATATAATTTTTAGCTATTCCAGTACACTTGCCCGTTCAAAGTTACCTTCTTTTACAAGTGACACGTAGGTTCTGTCGACTTTGCGATCTCAGAATAACTAAGTCGATGCGGTTATATCAATTAGAGTTAGGGGTTTTACAATTATCTTTATTTTTTTATGTGTTTTATTTTTTTAGCTTCACGCTGTATCCCGCACATAGTAGGGTAGCCAGAGGAACCTAGGTTAAGACACTCCATTCTCTTTCAATATTTGAGCGAATTGCATTGCGTACTGAGTGGCGGAACTCAACGCCGCGCTTTGCTTTGTTACCAGAGCGAGGAAATGAAAATACTAAATATTGCTTTTAATTTGATTTTTCATTAATAATAAAGTAATGAAAAATAACTTTGGTAAAACAAACCGTGGCGTGGAATTTAAATTTCAGTTAACAGGCAATATTTCTTTTTTCGAAGAACAGAGTGCCTTGACAATAGGTTCACTTATCTGGTAAGGTAAGCCGGTAAATTTAGGGAAGCCGGTGTAAGATGTAAAGTTATTTGGGAATTTCACTATCGAATTTTGGTAATGATCTTTTTTTTTAAACGATTTTTTTAGGTCTCTTGTTCTTTTACAAAAACACTCCCAAATTTGTCCGTAGCGGGTTAGTCAAAGAGAACGGAGCGCCAAACGGTCCCTGCATACCTCTTTCACCTCGTCCACAGTCATTAACCTCTCCATACATGCCCTCACAAAAGGTCCACTATATTTTTTTAATACTATTCTATTCATTCTGTAGGCATAGCATGATTTACGAGTTTTATAAAGACAAAGTACTTATAATGAAATAACAAATTTTTATTACATCCCTGATTAATGAAGATGGCAGAGCCAGTTACCAAGGTTGATAGGAAAATCGATTATTTCATCAAATTGACGAGTAAAAGTTTTTACATCAGATATGATTATATAGTAAATTATGAACCTACTACCAAATCATGATGGTCCATTATTAGCATTCATGAAACTTGTTAAAACTTATAGAAAACTAAAGAATTATCTTCCCTGTTTGGGAACGGGGTTAGAATACAATTCCCCTTCGCCACTAGGTAGCGTCCCGTAAGAGGCGGGTGTCCCAGTAGTTAGGTGGTAGGAGGTTCGTCCTTCGACTGGCGACCGACCACTATCATGTAAAAGACGAACCGCGAAATATCTAATGATGTTTTCCGGTTCAATGACATGTAAGCCAGGTTTTCTCTATTACCACCCACCCTTTCCACGCTGTATCCCGCATATAGCAGGGTAGGCAGAGGGAACTTGAGAACATAGTGTTAAGACACTCCATTCTCTTACAACAATTCCATTCCCCATTTTCCGCCAAATTGAGGCATTGCGTGTTGAGTGGCGGAATTCAACGCCGCGCTTTGCCTTGATACCAAACCCAGAAAAATGAAAATACTAACATTTCCTGGAGTGGGAATCGAACCCACAACCTGTCGAGTTTACAGTCGCACGCTTGTGCCTCTGCGCCACGACAGGCGTTAAATACTGTTGTTGTAATATACTACTGGCTTAAATTACACAAATATTTATTCAAAAATATTGAATCCACGACCTTCTCAATATGTTAGAAGGCTATTTACAACCTTAACATAATATCAGCTATTTTGGATCGCAAACCGCTACCCACGGATACCATATATATTATCATAGTTCAAATATTCATATAGCATTGCGTTTGATATGATATGTACCACCGCAATCGAGCTCAGATATTGATGGTATTCCCTTATGTCATTTTGTAACATAATATATTATGTGTTACCATGTATGCTAGGAATATTGTAAATAAGTAAGTAAGCACAACCATAATTTATTTAGGCTGTAAACGTGACAGGTTGTGGGTTCGATTCTCACTCCAGGAAATGTAAGGTTTAGTATTTTTATTTCCTGGGTTTAGTAACAAGGCAAAGCGCGGCGTTGAGTTGAAAGAGAACGGAATGTCTTAACACTAGGTTCTTAGGTTCCCTCTGCCTACCCTGATATATGCGGGGTACAGCGTGAAGCTAAAATAATAATAATAAATACTTTTATAAATTAGTCCGTTGAGATTCCAAATTATTTGTACAATACAAATAATTTAGTAATTTTAATTGATTCTATTTCCGTTTGGACTTGTATTTTAAATTAATATAGAATCTATATTGACCTCAAACAAAATATTATAAAAGTCGGTAAGAGAAGGCATTTAGGGTCAAAACGCTGAATAGTGTATTTTTTTTTCTTTAACTTCACGCTGTATCCCGCATATAGCAGGGTAGGCAGAGGGAACCAGAGAACCTAGTGTTAAGACACTCCATTCTCTTTCAACAATTCCGTTCCCCATTATCCGCCAGATTGAGGCATTGCGTGTTGAGTGGCGGAACTCAATGCCGCGCTTTGCCTTGTTACCAAACCCAAGAAATAAAAATACTAAATTTTACATTTCCTGGAGTGGGAATCGAACCCACAACCTGTCGCGTTTACAGTCGCACGCATGCACATACTGCACAGTGTATTGGTGTCAGTATTTAAACTATATTAAAATTATACGATGATATAAAATTATATGTATGGGTGTGAATACCTAAATACAGTTATATTACCGTGTAATAGAAATCTTCTTAATACTCCTAAGAAAAATTATACGTAATACTTAGCTGCGGCGAAGTCAATATAACGACCTCTGCGCGTGTGGTCAATGCCAGTCCATTCTACATACTATCATCATCATCTCAGACTCAACAGCCGCGGGTGGGCCTTGGCCTGGTCCAGTAAATTTCTCCAACCAGATTTGTTTAGGGTTTCTTGCCACGCTCAACGCGTCCAGCCATCGTAACTTGGGTCTACCTCGGTTTTTGCCATCGGGCCATCGGGCATTCTAATAAGTATTTTTTTTGGAGTCGTCCATTCTCAAAAGGTGTCCAACCCAACGAAGGCGTTCAATCTTTTACATACTATAGAGCTGAATAAAACATTCCCCTGACTGGGAATCAAACCCACAACCTATCGTGTACAATTAAATTCCCACTTGGTGGCTTAGGCTGTTGCACTGTCATAGTTCAGTGTCATAGTTCATATAGTAATATTCATATACGTTTTAATTTGTAATATCACTTGTTATACAAAGGAAATGGGTCAACGAAGTGATTGAAAACACTCCTCATTACCATTTATATGATAATTGGTTTTTGGATTAACGAAATATAAGGTGAAGCTTCGTGGCCCATTGGGACAGCATCTGTAAACTTTGGTGGTAGGTTCGATTCCCACACCATGAAATGAAAATATTTAAAAAGATGAGAGATGTCAAGGGACATCCAGATGGAACGTAGTTACTTTTTATTTTTTTTTTTTAACTTCACGCTGTATCCCGCATCTAGCAGGGTAGCCAGAGGGAACCTGAAAACCTAGTGTTAAGACACTCCGTTCTCTTACAACAATTCTGTTCCCCACTTTCCGCCGAATATGAGGCATTGCGTGTTGAGTGACGGAACTCAACGCCGCACTTTGCCTTGTTACCAAACACAGGAAATGAACAGACTAACATTTCCTGGAGTGGGAGTCGAACCCACAACCTGTCGCGTTTACAGTCGCACGCTTGTGCCTCTGCGCCACGACAGGCGTTACTTTTTATTATTTTTTATGTACAAAAGACTCAACAAAAATAATCGTCGCGACACCACGCTGTTCAATGCGAAATAGAAAGACGAAACGAAAATAGCTAGCTTGTATTCTATGAGAGAGAGAGAGAGAGAGACAGACAGAGAAACACGGACACGCCGCACGGCGCAGCTATAGCAAAAAGTGTCGTTACAACTTTAGGTCTTAAATTTTTCCCTCTAGCCCCCTTTTGTAACGCGCGCTAAGGAATTTCGTTCCAATAATATTTAGTATTTTCATTTCTTCGCTCTGGTAATATATCAAAGCGTTGCGTTGAGTTCTGCCACTCAGCAGAACAAAAAATAGAAATATCTAAAGGGAACAGAGTGTCGTAACACTAGGTTTTCTGATTTCCTCTTCCTATCCTGCTATTAAAGGTTGCTATTAAGGCTTAAAGTATGAAGCTGCTTTTATAGTACTTTATTAGGCTTCAATTGTTTCACTTAACAAAAGACAAGTTTCAAGAAACGCGAGCTTTAAGAAAAAGCTACCAAAAACATAGAAGAAAGTCAATATTAGCGCTCAGTTCAAAAGAGCTTTGTTGGTAACGGAACGTCTGAAACTTGGAAAATGTTATGAATGAACGATTAATAATATATAAACTTCTTTGGAATTAAAAATTTTCGATATTTTAAAAATAACTCAAAGAGATAAAAAGAAATGTGCCTGCCGCTTAGCTGAGTGTATCTAATGTCGAGATACTTCGTTCTCGGCGGAACTCAACTCCGCACTTTCTTTTAGACTATGTCAATAAGATATTAGTATATATGTAACTAAATTTATAAGAAAGCTAATACTGTTGTAAGTAGCGGCGTTGAGTTACGCCACTCAGCACACAATGCCTCAGTTTCGGTGGAAAGTGGAGAACGGAGTGTCTTAACACTAGGTTCTCTTATAACACAACGTGCGACTGTAAAGCGACAGGTTGTGGGTTCGATTCCCACTCCAAGAAATGAAGTATTTTTATTTTCTGGGTTTGGTAACAAAGCAAAGCGCGGCGTTGAGTTCCGCCACTCAACATGCAATGCCTCAATCTGGCGTAAAGTGGGGAGCGCATTTATTGAAAGAGAATGGAGTGTCTTAATACTAGGTTCTCGGGTTCCCTCTGCCTACCCTGCTATGTGCGGGATACAGCGTGAAGCTAATACTGTTGTAAGAAAATAACTTTTGACCCACCAATTCTTTAGAGACAGAACCTGAAATATAATAAAAATAAGATTTTCTAGGTAAAATACAAAATTTCAATTCATACAAAACATTACAGTAATAGAAAGGACGGTCCAATTTAAGTCTCGTCTATTGGCCGTCTATATGTATAGGATGGTCCGAAACCACTTATCTTATGAATTGCCTAACTTATAGAATTTTAGTACGCAATCGTGTTTTTTTTTCTTCATAACCGACTTCTAAAAATGAGAAGGATCTCAAATGTGACAAAAACAGTGAACCAATTTTGATTACTAGTGCCTTTGATGTGATTTGATATTAGATCTTAAGATCTAATAAGTAATTTTTAATTTATTTGATATATTATTGAAAAAAGTATATTATTCTGTCCAAGAATACTATAATGATGTCAATGTGTGGAATTAAATGCTGTTGACGCTCACCCGGGAGTCGGGAGGCCCATCATAGTTGTATATTTATTGTAAAAATTTTATGTGAAAAGAGCAACTATTGAGTTTCTTGCCGGCTCTTCTCAGCAGAACTGCCTTCCGAGCTGGTCGTAGCTTTTGTTAGGACTGACACAACTGACACCTTTGTAAATTGACGATTCGAAAGTGCTTGTAATAGCCTACTTGAATAAAGAATATTTTGATTTTGATTGATTTTGAAATTTTGAAATCGATTTTCTCTATTTGTTAAAACCTTACATGTAATAGCTCAAAAAACTTAATAACTGTAACCGATCATAGCCTTGGGCTCATAAATAAAAGATATAATCTATAATAAATATTGGAAAAATTAAATTTTGTTTGTCTTTCCATATTGACTTTACCCGGACTTTGTTTTTATATTCACTTTATGATACCGAAGGCTTTTCTTTATATTTTCTATCCTTATTTAATTGATAATAGCTCACTTAAAATCAAAAGACGTAGAGATTTTTTTGAATTACTCTTCGTTTATTAAAAGTGTTGCTAGTTGATTGACGGAACTTAACGCTGTTTTATTATCTACATATATTTAAAAAATATCTGGACCTTTAATTCAGAGATTGTGTGTGAATGTAAAAGTGAATGAATACTCATTTCACTTATATAAGTTCGATCCCCAATTCCTATGGGAAGTAAAGAACGGAGTGTCTTGACACTAGGTTCTATCTGCATACTCTGCTATGCTCTGCTATAGATAAAGAGTAAAATTGTAATAAATACTTTTATCAAACACCGCTCTAACACCATTTCCATAATTACAAAAATATCGTTAGTACGCTTTATAAATTTATATATTTATTTTGTTATTCATGCCCCCGAGTAGAAATTGAACCTACTACCAATCGTAGTCTCACTTAGACGGTGTACCACTGCACTACTATGGGCTCAAATGTAATTTAATAAATCATAAAAGACGAAGGCTGTATAAAAGGCTATAAAGTAAATGTTTTAACAAAATTTCAATACGACATCGCATCCATAAACTCCCAACGGTACTTTATAATCTAATTACATTACAAACAGGACAATTTATAAAAGATTTGTACTCATTTGTTTACGTTTGAAGTGTCCTTTAATTATATTATTATAAAAATATAAAAGAAACACAACAAATAGCTACTAACAAGGACCTATTATGAGTTAATTACCGTCCATCTTGTTGGAACGAACATGATTAGAGGTCACCTTAATTAGAAGAAAATAGCGTTCATATTTCTTTCTAATCATGGATGCGATATAAGAAAGGGTACTGTTTAGCAAAATTATTTTTTTCTTCACACTTCACGTATAGCAGCGTAGACAGAGAGCCTAGTTTTAAAACACTACTAATAATAATGAAAATAATTAAAGATTGTGGAACGATTGAAAGAGAACGGAGTGACTTAACACTAGGTTTTCGAGTTCCCTCTGCCTACCCTGCCATATGCGGGATACAGCGTGAAGCTAAGAAAGTTAAAGATTGAATAAACATGAACAAACACGTTGACTTAGCAGAGCGGAGAAAAGTATAATGATATAACATATATAATCATTTCCTCGAGTGGGGATCGAACTCGCACGCTTTTTCAGTCAGACAATGTTCCACAAATTCTAGTTTTTTTTAGCTAAACTCTTTATCATGCACATAGCAGGGTAGGCAGAGGAAACGAGAGAACCTAGTGTTAAGACATTCCGTTCTCTTCCGTTCCCCACTTTCCACCGAATTGAGTCGCCTCCGAATCGACTGAGTTCCGCAACTCAACGCCACGCTTTGCTTTGTTACCAGAGCGATTAAATGAAAATACTAAATTTTATCTAAAATTTTCACCTTCTGGAGTGGAATCGAACCCACAACCTGTCGCGTTTACAATTACACGCTTGTGCCCTGCGCCACGAGAGGCTATATCTATTTTTTTAATACAAAGAATATACATACTTAAATATATTTTATTTTAGTTCCATAGTAATATAACTGAAATAGTTGGAGTAAGGACAAAGTAGCAACGTACGTGGCTATCGTACATCCGCAATGCAGGATGCGTGAAATTCAGGAAAATGGAACGATTTCTGTTAATTTCAAGTACAAAACGTTTGTTAAATAGTTAAAATTAACTTTTATAATAAAAAAAAGAAAATTGACTTCAATTAAAATGTATTTGAATTTATTATTACGAATAACTCAAAAACTACTTGTCAGATTTTAACCTAATTTAAATAGGACCACAACAGAAGCAGCTATCATATAAAAAAAGATTTATCAAAATTTGTTTACAGTGAAAACAGTTTACAATTTACAGTAAAAAGTCTATGCAATACCTCAATTCGGCGGAAAGTGGGGAACGGATTTTTTGAAAGAGAATGGAGTGTCTTAACACTAGGTTCTCAGGTTCCCTCTGCCTACCCTGCTATATGCGGGATACAGCGTGAAGCTAAAAAAAAAGTAAAAAGTAATACTAGTGTCGACACTTCGTTTCTCCACTTAGAACACCTATGTATTCTCTACCTCGCTGTATAAGGAAGACGCATGAAGCTATACATTATATTTTGGCTTTGGCGAGAATATATAAGGACGAATGAAATTACCCCCATCTCACTAATATCACAGAGCGCGGCGTTAAGCTCCGCCAATCCCGAAATGTCTCAAACAAATTAGGAAGAGAAAAAATCAATAAGAAATTGACTTGCTCGCGTTACTTGTTTAAAACTGGGTTAAAATTATAGTGAATAAGCTTTTTTTAACCAAACAAAGAGAAATAACAACGTCATTTGTGACAACAACAGTTTAGTCTACATTTCCTGTGTTTGGTAACAAGGTAAAGCGCGGTGTTGAGTTCAACCACTCAGCACGCAATGCCTCAATTCGGCGGAAAGTGGGTAACGGAGTGTCTTAACACTAGGTTCTCAAGTTCTCTTTGCTTAACCCTGCTATTATATATGCGGGATACAGCGAGAACCTTAAAAAAAATTATACCTTATCATTTATTATACTTGAAGAATGTTTTTGCAGCTTTATGTCTTATTGCAAGGTTTTCAAGGAGAACCTAGTGGGAACACACTCCTTTTGTCACACACTGTCCGAATTCGAGACATTGTGAGTTGAGTAGTGGAACTCAACGCCGCATCTTGTCTTAGTAGAGCGGAGAGAATGAAAATAATTTAAATTGTTTATGTTTTTATATTATAGTATTGTAAGATCTTGTATTTTTGTATATATATTTATTATCAATTTTATTACAATATATATACATTTATTTGGATCTATTCATTTATGTTGTCTTTAAGCACCAGCTCAATAATTTCCCCCATGACAAAGTTGGCGAGTAGAGAATGCTTTTTAGCGTTAAGTCCGCCTTTTGTGCAATTATTTAAAGTATTGTATGCAATAAAGGGTAAATAAAAAATATTTCTTCGAGTGAAAATTGAGTCCACACCAGACACTGTTCCACTGCGATATATGGCCTCATACATATAATTTTATTATTTAAAATTTTCATACAATTACCAACTTAATTACAGAAGCAATGTTTCGCGTTTAATTTATAGCTGTAATAAAACTAAGTCACAAAGAATTTTATCGCTTATAACATATGTGTGTATGTAATACTGTTTAACCGACTGCGAAAAAATAAGTTATCAATTCGACTGTATTTTTTTTTAGATTATTTGTGTGTTATTTTTACTGGGTGAACCAATTATCATGATGCTTTTTTTATATGAAAGGTAGTGGTTCTAATCAGTGGCGATTGGAAAATTTTTAAAAAGGTAATTTGATAGATTTAAAGAAGCCGGAATATTTAGGTAAGCCGGTATATTTAGGGAAGCCGGTATAATTAGGGAATCCGGAATATTTAGGAAAGCCGGTATATTAAGGAAAGTCGATTTTTAAAGGTAAGCCGATATACATGGACATTAGTATAGAATGCTAATTTTTCTTGAAATATCACTGCCTAATTTTACATGAAACCTAATGAATTGTATATACCATAGGTAAGCCGGTGGGAATCGTATTTTATGGACGATTCAGCACTTCTTCTGATGTCCTATTTAAATTTAGTCAAGATGTGACGAGTTATTTGTGAGATTTTGGGTTATTCGTAATAATTTCACTTTTTAATACATTTTATTTGAAGTCGGTTTTCTTTTATTGTTGAAACCTTAAATATATTATTTAAAAGCTTTCATACCATTCCCAACATAATTACTGTAGCAGTGTTTAATTTATATCTATAATAAAACTAAGTCGCAAAGAATGTCAACGTTGACATATATACGAGTATGTGTGTGTATTTTATACTTTTTAACCAACTTCAAAAACGGAGGAAGTTTTCAATTCGACTGTACTTTATTTTGTATGTTCCGTTTAACTTTATGCTGGGTGAACCAAATTTGATGATCCTTTTTTTATATGATAGCTATTTAACATGATTCTTAACAGCTTGCCCTTTGTAACTTACTATAAATAAATAGCGGATTTACCAGCAGGCTAAGTAAACTGAATTGACGATTTATGAGGTTAGGGACAAAAAACAATCTCGACAAAAACTTAAGATCGCAAAAAGCCAAACTCTACAAAAACTTAACTGCCTATAAGTGGTGGAGGGTGAAAATTTTAAAAAGGTAAGCTAGTAGATTTAAGAAAGCCGATATATATTTAGGACAGCCGGTATATATATATTCAGAGAAGCCAGTATATATTTAGGGAAGTCGTTACAGGACGTTAAGCTGTTTACCAATTTCACTATGGAATTACGCTGAAGATCTTTTCTTTAGGTGGTTTTAGATATCAGAGCTTGTTTCTTGGCTCAAAAAAGCCGGTGGGAACGGTGTATATGGACGCCTCGCCACTACAGCCTATACCTTGACAATGTAGACGCAGAGGCACGAGCGTGGGACTGTAAACGCGACAGGTTGTGAGTTCGATTCTCACTCCAGGAAATGAAAGTATTAAATAATAGCTCTTTGGTATTTTCATTTCCTCGCTCTGGAAACGAGGCAAAGCGCGGCATTGAGTGCCGCCACTCAGTTGCAATGCCTCGGCAATATTAACAGAATGGAGTGTCTTAACACTAGGTTCTCTGGTTCTCTCTGCCTACCCTGCTGTGTTCTGGATATAGGGTAAAGTTATATAAATATATATTATTTAAAATTTTCATAGCATTTTCAATTTAATTACTGTAACATTGTTACGTCTTTAATTTATCGCCGTAATAAAACTCTAAGTCACAAAGAATGTCAACGTTGATAACATATGTGGGTGTATTTAATACTTTCAGAATATATTTTTTACTCCTGACTTTGTTTAGAAAGTCAGAGAGCTAATGTCAAGACACTCTGTGCTCCACTTTTCACTTGATTTCGACTTCTATCGTGGCTTAGTGAGAGAAATTTTGATATCAATCGCTAGTGGTTGTTGAACACAAGCCTGCGACTGTAAACGCGACAGGTTGTGGGTTCGATTCCCACTTTAGCCAATGTAAAAACTTTATTTTTTTAATTTCCTGGGTTATTAAACAAGGCAAAGCGCAGCGTTGAGTTCCGCCACTCAGCACGCAATGCCTCAAATTCGGTGGAAAGTGGAGAACGGAGTGTCTTAACACTAGGTTCTCGGGTGCCGCAGAGTAGGCAGAGGGCAACCCTAATTATGCGGGATAAAGCGTGAAGCTAAAAAAATATATATTCATTCCCCAGCTTTGACAAAAACGCGACGTTGTGTACTCCCCTCAACTCGCAATGTGCTGAATTCGGACGAAAAGAGAAGAAGTTTCTTAACAACTACTTTGTCCCTACAAAAATCCGTGAATCTAAAGGAAAGTAATAAAAATTTTAACTAACAAAACAACAACTTCATATAAGACGCTCAACATAATAATTACGAATAACTCAAAAACCCATAACAGATTTTAAATAAATTTAAATGAGATCACAAAAGTACTACCTATCATATAAAAGAATGAATCATCAAAATTGGTTCACCCACTAAAAAATTATACGTGACACATAAAAAAAATCAATTAAATTGAGATCCTCCTTTTTTGAAGTCGGCTAAGGATAATCCATACTTTTCTTCAAGATTGATGATGTGGCTTCATTATATCTTTAGGTAAGTATTTAGATACGAGGGTTCCAGTAATTGTTCCATAAATTAAACTAACCTGTCTAATTGGGAGGTAGAAACATGGATAGACCTGCTTTTAGCTTATAATTGTAATATCCAGGCGTGAATAGGTTAATAAGTTGACTTATGCTAGTTAGCTGCATGGACATAAGCGTACGACTGTAAATGCGACAGGCTGTGGATTCGATTCCCACTCCAGGAAATAAAAATATTATATAATATTTAGTATTTTCATTAGCTCGCTCTGGTAACAAGGCGAAAGCGCGACTTTGAGCTCCGCCACTTAGCACGCAATTTCTCAATTCGGCGGAAAGTGGGGAACGGATATGTTAAAAGAGAACGGAGTGTCTTAACGCTAGGTGGTCGCGAGCCAGTCGGAGGGCGAACCTCCTACCACCAGATTAGGTTACTGGGTTACCCGCCTCTTACGGGACGCTATCCAGCGGCGGAGGAGAATTGTATTCGAACCCCGTCCCCTCATAGGGAAAACTTCTCCTTTTCCCTAAAGAGGTAGAATTATGATCAACTTCAAAATAATTTGAAACGTAACTAAAATCCCTTACTCATTATTTCAACCATTAAAACTTTTCAGTTTCAGCACTGTACGTACTAATTAAAGGGCGTGTAATCGCCAAGAACGTTACTTTGATGTTACCGGAAGCATGATTTTTAAATGGAATGCTTTTGTTTTATAAACTCTGAAAATAATATATTTTTCGGCTTTTATGTATTTGACGTATATATTTTTTTAGCTTCACGCTGTATCCCGCCCATAGCAGGGTGATCTGAACCCGAGAACCTAATGTTAAGACACTCCATTCTCTTCCAACATTTTCGTTCCCCACTTTCCGACAAATTGAGGTATTGTGTGTTGAGTAGCGGAACTCAACGCTGCGCTTTGCTTTGTTACCAGAGCGAGGAAATGAAAATACTAAATATTATTTAGAATTTTAATTTTCTGGGGTGTGTCACGAACCCACAACCTGTCGCGTACAGCGTACAGTCGCTTGTGCTTCTGCGCCACAACAGGCGTCAACAGGTGACATATTTTTTTTTCATAAAATTCTATTTAACTTGAACCATAGTAGTGAAGTGGGATACCATCTGATTTGAAACGC
This sequence comes from Philaethria dido, assembly GCA_033558755.1. NCBI lineage: Eukaryota > Metazoa > Arthropoda > Insecta > Lepidoptera > Nymphalidae > Philaethria > Philaethria dido. The sequence goes on along the minus strand of JAKGSA010001206.1, from coordinate 71,596 downwards.
GATTGGTTGTGTTGGATTTCCACTCGGAGGAATGGTTGTACTTAAATTATTTAAAGTGCCATAATTAAAGAACTGAACTGAAAAATTAAACTATTTTGCACTTCTCTAGTAAGACAAGACACGGAGTTGAGTTCCGCTATTAAATACGCAATGTCTCGAATTTGGACGGAAACGACGAATGGAGTGACTTAACTTAATGCCAGTAGATAAGTTATTTAACGCCTGTCCTGGCGCAGAGGCACAAGCGTGCGACTGTAAACGCGACAGGTTGTGGGTTCGATTCCCACTCCAGGAAATGGAATTTCTCATTTCCTGTGTTTGGTAACAAGGCGAAGCGCGGTGTTGACTTCCGCCTTTCAGCACGCAATGCATCTATTCGGCGGAAGTGGGGAACGGAGTGTCTTAACACTATGTTCCCTCTGCCTACCCTTCTATAAGCGGTATACAGCGTGAAGTTACGTATGTACATATGTTGATAAGTTATTAAGCCACCGAAATTGAAACAATAATACAATAATATACGTGTATTGAATACATACATCGTACTAGGTAAAAGCTTAAAATTAGCCTAGATAGATTGCCGGATAAGAAAAAGCTTTCCAATATTTATTTCAGTTTAGATAGGGTTCAATAACCGTATTTCTTTTTGCCCTCCTATCACGCATAACAGGGTAGTCAGTTCAAATATTGTGTGGCGGCAGAAGCCTACACCGCGCCTTGTCTTATCAGAGCGGGGAAATGAAAATAATTTAAATTTGATTCTAACGTGAAGCAAATTGTGGGGCCGAGGCATAAGTGTAGAACTCGCCACAATAGGCAATTATCATTACATAAATTTTATTTCACTTGAAAATAAATAATAAATAAATGAAATTCTTTATTTCCTGAATCAAATAATTCCAATAGAAGCACATACACAATAATTTAAGAACAATTACTATTAGCCATTACAATAAATTCAATTAAATAAAATAATAATAATATTAATTAAAAATCAGCCCAGTACTTAGTCCATCCAAACTCCATTCCATAGCCCTATTTTAGTTCTCCATATGTTCCATAGCTCCTACGCATTGACCGGTGACCATCTCTGAGCAATTGCCTATGGTTACTCAGAGATGGATCCCGCTCAATGCGTTAGATTAAAAAATATTGTTGTCTCAAAGGGGCCTGTACGTGTTGGACCTACGTCCCCACGCAAGCCTTTCAAGGAACCGGATTCCTTTGAACCCGAGAACTTATAATGAGATACATAATAATAATCATCATCATCAGTGGCCATACAGCCCTCGGTGGGCCCTAGCCTCCTTCAACGCTTTGTTCCATTCCTCTCTATTCAAGGCCACTCTCTTCCAGTTTTTGAAGCCTAAGGTGCGAGGTCTTTAGTTGCTCATCAGCCGCTAGCTTAGGTCTTCCAACCCTGCGTTACCATCTGGGTTTTGACTCAAGCAGACGTTTAGGGACCCTGTTGTTATCCATACGATGTATGTGACCAAAGCCAGGACAGTCTACTGATTTTGATGACTTGTATGATGTTAGTCGCCTTTATGATGTTGGTCCTTGTACCACAGGTCGGCAAAGTTGTGATTTATATCGTATCCGCCATGAACCATCCTCACAGATGGGGCCAGAGATTTACATAATAATAATAAACAATATTAAAAAAAAAAAATTTTTTTTTTTTTTTACATAATAATAATAAACAATAAAAAAATTATAAAATTATCCAAAAGTTAATTACAAATTGCCATTCATATTCATATTTATAAATATTTTCACTTCAAATAAATTTTTTGGATTACAATAGAGAAACAATGTTCATACGAAGCGTCATATCTCAATCATCATTTAGCTTTCTTCCTGACGCCACGTCACTCGAGGGGTTTCATATTGTCATGTATACTTATCACCTGCTATATCTATGTCGTTGCTTCAATTCAAAATTTTCAAAAATAAAGAATTACAGCTTTTACAGTAGAATTAATAAAAATTAGGGAACGGAGTGTCTTAGCACTAGGTTCTGTTCCCTCTGCCTACCCTGCTATATGCGGAATACATGTGAAAAGCTAAAAAGAAAAATAATGAAAAAGTATGATTTGAATTCAATTCACAAGAGGTATAATAAAGTTCTAAACCTGAATGTAAATATAAAATATAAGGGATTACCGTTGTATCCTTGAAATACTAATATATATATATATATATATATATATATATATATATATATATACTATATATATATATATATATATATATATATACTTTTATATATATCTTTCTATATATGCTGCTTACTTATACATTTTTAAGTAATTTGTGATATTTTTGAATGGATTTATACGTATATAATTTTAATATTCATCAAAAGCTTTTCTGAAATTCCACGTAATTACCAAATATTGAAAAATATTCTCGCAAAATTCCTGGAAATGCACCAACAAATATGTTTTACTGTGTAAAATACAGATAGTATCTGTTTCATAGTATCTAAATGAATCCTTTTCATGAACTTTCTATTGAAATGCCATTTACTTTCAACGTGTATTTTGTATATATATAAGTTGTAACCTGCAACTACATTTGCGTTAACTGTAAGCCATTTTTTAGCTTTACGCTGTATCCCGCATATAGCAGGGTAGGCAGAGGAAACCTGAGAACCTAGTGTTAAGACACTCTGTTCCCCACTTTCCGCCGAATTGAGGTATTTCGTGCTGTGTGGCGGAACTCAACGCCGCGCTTTACCTTGTTACCAAACCCAGGAAATGAAAATACTAAACTTTTACATTTCCTGGTGTGGGAATCGAACCCACAACATGTCGCGTGTGAGAAGAGAATGGAGTGTCTTAACACTAGGTCCTCTGGTTCCCTCTGCCTACCCTGCTACATGCGGGATACAACGTGATGTTGAAAATTAAAGATTTCATTATACCTAAGAAGATTCAGCACGATTGAACAAGATGCCGTTGCCAATTTCGCCATAGGCATGAGTCGAAAAGTAAAATTATGCAGGTAAATTATTTGACACGATACCAGTCCCAAAGTACTCGTTGAGTACAAGTATCGAATAAAAAGTATCGAGTACAAAAGTATTGGAATCGAAAGGCAAAATACTCGATACTAAAAAGTATCGATACTCTTTTTGGGTCCCTACTTACACATCTTCTTCTAGCCCTTATTTTGGGTCGAGTATCCTTACTGTTCTGCGCTAAATCCGACCTTAACAGATCTTGGATTGTCGCTTAAGGTGATTTGGCTTTTTTTAAGATCTCTAGAGATAGTGGAACACCAGGTCAAAGGCGGGTGACCCCTACTTCTTTTTAACTCCAGTATTTCCAGATTATTAACCAGATTCTCATACCAATTACTATTGATTGAGGAAAAAAAAAGGTCCCGCTGAGTTTCTTGCGCTGGTTCTTCTCAGGTCTGATGCATTAAATTTAGTGAACCGGTGGTAGATTATTTACCGTTCAAAAAATGAAGCTTGAAACTTCTTACTTTGAATAAAATTATTTGATTTGATTTGATTTTTGATTTATTTATTTGTACCATACCAATTTCTTGGGAGAACGCAAACCAAAATAGCAATACTACAAGTAATATAAGTATAATTTCAGTAGCCATACTAAGAGAGGATTTCACGAAAACTTACTTTCCCCAAGGTTCCTTGGTCTTTCGAAAATTGGGACTACTAAGAAATATTTTATTGAGACCGCCTTTACTCAAAGTAAGAAGCACCCTCCTCAAGACCTCCCTCCAGAGGTACCTGGCTCACTCAAGCAATCCAGTAAGTTTTTTCCACTGGTTTGAAGCCAGATCCTCATAATGATCAGCCACAGAATTTTTTTCACGTCAAAAACAGTAGAGAAATAATGGTATTATAGCGAATAAAGGCAAGAATTTTAGCCATGACAGCTGAAATCATATTCCAATCATAATAGAACTAAGAGAACCACTCTGAGCCATTGAATTTTCAGCGATCCTTAAGTGGTTCAGAATAATTACGATGGATAGAAATATATGGGGTATTATTACTATGAAATAGAGTCCATCAAGGCACGAGTGGGATTGCGCTTCTGACTTAAGCGCAGTGGTTGAGTTCGATTTCCATTCAGATGATTATATTTCAAATCAAATCAAAATCAAAATATTCTTTATTCAAATCGCCTATTACGAGCACTTTCGAATCGACAATTTACAAAAGATGTCAGTTACGTCAGTCCTAACGGAAGTTACTACCGGCTCGGAAGGCAGTTCTGCTGAGAAGAGCCGGCAAGAAACTCAACAATTGCTCTTTTGAAATAAAATTTTATATTATATATTTGATATTATTACTTTGATAGAGTCCATCCAAAATCCCAAAGCGCAGTGGAATTGATTCTGTCTGTAAACCGGTGGTTGTGGCTTCGATTTCCATTATTTTTCTCCGCTGTGGTAAGACAAAGCGTAGTGTAGAGTCACTCAACACGCAATGTCTTATATTGGGTGGAAGGAGGAGAACGGGAGTGTTAAGACACTCCTGTAAAAAAGCGTGGAACTGAATAAGAAAATATTATAAAAATATATAGAAATAAATTACATATATATATGTACATACATATATATATGTAGTTAACATTTTTTTAAGTTATTGACATAGTTTGAATGGCAAAAATATTTTTAGAAACGGACAAATATTTTTGAAAATCTGTCCAAGCGCTCTAGCCAATTAAGGTATTCTTATACACTTGTTACATGTTATTGTTGTTGTTAACATCTCTGTAGGGAGATTTTTACAAATTTCCCTAATAATAAATTAATGATTCCTAAAAATACATACATACCTACATAGCTTTACGCTGTCTCCCGTATATAGCAGAATAAGCAGAGGGAACCACTAGGTTCTCGGAGTGTCTTAATACTCATTAAGACACTCCGTTCCCCACTTTCCGCAGAGTTGAGGCATGATTACAATGACTAAATATATTTATATTTTCTAATCTGTCTTCGAGTTTGTTGTGATCTAATGTATCAAATTCGCGAGAAAAATCGATGAACAACCCCAATACGTGAAGTTTTTGATCTAACCATGTATTTACTTGACCCGTACCTAAACGTTGACAATTACACTGTAGTATTTTTACCTGGTCAAAACCCGTACTGTGGTATTATTTAAAAATATTTATGATATCATATGATATGGCCTATCGTGGCGCAGAGGCACAAGCGTGCGATTGTAAACGGGACAGGTTGTGGGTTCGATTCCCACTCCAGAAGATTAAAATATTAAATAACATTTAGTATTTTTATTTCCTCGCTCTGGTAACAAGGCAAAGGGTGGCGTTGCCGTTGAGTTCCGCCACTCAGAAATGTCCCAATTCGGTGGAACGTAGGGACGAGAAATGTTAAAAGAGAACGGAGTGTCTTAACACTAGGTTCTCAGGTTCCCTCTGCCTACCCTGCTATATGCGTGAAGCTAAAAGAAAGTTATCTATATTACTCTAAAAACTGCTCATTGGGTATTTTAGGAGAGCACTAAGAGAGGATTTCTTTAAGCTCCTACAAAAACCGAAAAGATCTGGATTTTAGATTTTAAAGTCCACGGAAAAGAATTCGGTATATACTATGAAAAACAGAATAAAAATTCGAATATATGGTACGCTATTGAAAGCATTTTAACCCTTTTTAATCCAACGCAAACCAACCGATCGTGCTTCGAACGAGAACGGAGTAGATTATGTTTCATCATTCATCCTTCATTAGATATCCATACAGTTTAACATTGTATATTTCCATTTCATACAGCTTCCATAAATCAGGCGGAGAAAACCTAGTGTTAAGACACTCCGTTCTCCGCTTTGTGACCGAATTCAAAAACTGCGTGCTAAGTGGCGCGATTAAACGCCGCGCTTTGCTTCCGTGTCCGTTCCGTGTATTAAGTATTTACGTAAAGTAGTGTCCCCGAAAATGTGTTAATAACGCATTGCGTAGTGACGTATATATCACTTTATATAAACATGGATGTCAAACCATGGTAGTGTGTGTAACATTTATTTTTTTAATTTAATATACTTTTTATGCATTATTTTAAAAAAAATAACACTTCTTTTCTATATAAACTATAAGTGTGCCAAGTTTCATGCTCCTCCTTCCTCGTAATTTTCGTAAAAAGGGATCCAAAGTTTTTGCTTCACGTATTTATATATAGATAATGCTTGTATATATTTTCATATATACGTACTAAAAATGCACTTTTTCCAATCTTATAAAGTGGAGATACTTGTTAAAATATTATAATTATGAACATTTTTCAAGAGGTATTTGAACTGAGAACTATCTCATACATTTTTTATAATTTTTAATTATATTTATATTTTATTGTTACGCATTTGTTTTATCTATTATTTAATATGGATTTTAATGAAAAAGGGAACTTCAAATAAAATGCAATAAAAAGTGGCATTATTACGCATATCTCAAAAACTACTCGTCAGATCTTCGTCATCAGATCAGAGTGTGAGACTGCTTTATAATAATTAATCAAATTCTGTCAGAAGAAATATTTTTCCCTATAAATGCAATAAATATGAAAAATCATAATTATCATCATATAATAAAATACTTACTTACTTAGCTTCACGCTGTATCCCGCATATAGCAGGGTAGGCAGAGGGAACCTAGTGTTAAGACACTCCGTTCCCCACTTTCCACCGAATTGAGGCATTGAGTGCTGAATGGTGGACCTCAACGCCGCGGTTTGCCTTGTTACCAAACCCAGGTAATACTAAACTTTTACATTTCCTGGAGTGGGAATCGAACCCATAGCCTCCCGCGTTTACGGTCGCACGCTTGTGACTCTGCGCTACGGCAGATAAAATAAAATAATCATCAAAATTAGTACAGTAAGAAAAAATTATGTTGGAACGCATATAAAAAATACAGCAGAATTAAGAATCTTTTTTCTTCAAGTTGGTTAAAAACTTTGTTCTAATGCTAAAGACATTTTAAGCAAAAAGACGAAGATATTGAAATAATTTTAAATAATATATATATACGGAAATTTTATACTTTTGAATGTCAAGAACTGTATCATATAGGACGAGGGTCAACCGCGTCAACGGTTTTGTTTGAAGAGGTCTTATGTAGTAGTTTATGTGGGTATCCCGTTGTTTAGTGCTTAAAGAGTACTTTTTTTCTTTTTTATTGATAAAAAGAAAGATAGCAAAATGAGCAGGAGGGACACCTGATGGTAAGTGGTTGCAGCTTCGCCTATGAAATCTACAACACCGAAGATGTTGTAAGTAAGCACCGACCTAGTGTGCTGATAGGAGCGGGAGGAATGATGTAGTGGTCTCGGCTTGATCCACCATCGAACCACCGCATTCCGTGGAATGATAGGGGGAATATGGAAAGCTTGGCTTACATGTCATCCGAACCGGATCACATTATTAGATATTTGGAGATTTGCCTTTGACATGATGGTGATCGCGAGCCTCTTGGGACACTTCTCAGCGGTGAAGGGAATCAATTCTAACCTCACAAGGTAAATTCGACAAAGATATTTACATGAGAACTTTTTTAAACCTAAGTATCGAACCTACTACCATAGCATCTAACACTGCCATTACACCACAAATGTCTATACGACGAGATGTGTAATGACATTCTATAATATACTGTCAACCCATCAATCTTCATCACTGCTTTACCCGTCTCACTCAAATGTCACATTAATAGTAACATGAAAATAATGGCTAAGATGAAACTAAAGTCAACTTGGTTAAATCGACTTTTGACTTGCAACGTACTGAAAATCGATGTTTTTTAATCGATTTCAAAAAAAAATATAAATCATGCATCGTCATGCATGCATGCAATCGTCTTGTCTATAATATATAAATATAAGAACATGAAAGTTCCAACAAAAAAGAACAAATTCCAACTAAAATGTGCTTAAAAGTAAAAGTATTACGAATAACTCAAAAACTGCTTTTCAAACCTTAAAATGGGATCACTGGAAGCACTAGCTATTTTATAAAAAAAGAAACGTCAAAATTGGTTCAATTTGTCACATTAATAGTAAGTTGAAAATGATGGTTACGATGAAACTAAAGTCGATATTTTAAAAAAGTTACAGATACAAAGAAAAGCATGCATAGCTTAGTCTATAATATAAAACTATAATAAATACATGAAAATTTTAACAAAAGAGACATTAAAAAAAATGCTTAAAATTAAAATTATTACGAATAACTCAAAAACTGCTAGTCATATCTTAACTAAATTTAAATAAAGCCATACCAGAAGAAACAAAAATAAAATGCATTGACAGGTTAAAATACGTAATATATTACGGAAACACTGTTTTTTTATTTTAATTAAACCTATTTTTAAGGAATTTTTCATTTCCTGGGCTTGGTAACAAGGCAAAGCGCGGCGTTGAGTTCCGCCACTCAGCACTCAATGCCTCAATTTGGCGGAAAGTGGGCAACGGAGTGTCTTAACACTAGGTTCCCTTTGCCTACTTTTGTACTGACTTGTAATTGACGAATATGGAAAATTAAATCTTTCTGAAACTGTGAAATTTTCACTCAAATACAATTTTCCGTAGAAAAACTTTAATTTTATGCGAAGAAATACAGACACAGTGTGCGTGTGCAGCAAGTCAGGGTATAAGCTCGGGATTCCCTGTGAGATGTGTGCACAGCGCACGTGTTCAATCACAGTAGCATTTAGTAGAGTGCGATAAAAAAAGAAAAAAAAGAACTTATTTGGAAAACCATGTTAAAGCGAAAACATGTAAAAAAAAGTACCGTTTAAATATATATATAATAATATTATAAATTCGAAAGTAACTCTGTCTGTCTGTCTGTTACGCTTTCACGCCTAATCCACTGAACCGATTTTGATGAAATTCGGTATAAAGATACAACTGAACTTGGAAAAGGACATATACTTTTCATCGCGAAAAAAATGATAGAGGCGGTTGAAATAGGGGATGAAATGATTGTATGGAAGTTCCTTATTGTCAAACATAAAATCATGTAAGATTGTTTAACTGTTTACAACTTCACCACATAAACCACTTAACCAATTTTGACAAATAGTCTAGACCTTGGGAAAGACTATCCTTATCATATCGCGCGATATAACCGAATTTCACGCGGGCGGAAAGCTAAATATATAAGAATTTAAATGACTGCTTGAACTAATACTGTGACCGTAAGTGACCGTTTCATATCGATATTTCTAATAATAACTTCTTCTTGGATTATTAAATCTACCAATAATGACAAAATCAATTAGGCGGTACGAAGTATAGCGTGATTTTATTTTATTATATACATATGGATATTTTTGACCGACTTCAGAAAAGGACAAATTCTCAATTCAACTGTTTTTCTTTTATGTATGTTACCGTATAAAAAAACATCATTTTCCAGTAAATTTCATTAGAATTGTATTAGTTACCTTTTTTAAGCTTCTCAATGTATCCTGCACATAGCAGAGGGAACCTGAGAACATAGTGTTAAGACACTCCGTTCTCCACTTTCCACCAAAATTGACGCTTTGTTACCAGAGCAAGAACACGAAAATACTGAATATAAATGATTATAAATATTTAACATTTTCGTTTCCTGGAATTGGAATCGAACCCACAACCTGTCGCGTTTACAGTACGATTATAACCTATCGTTACCTACCAAGAAAATTGTTAATTTCTAATACAAATTATTGAGAGGCACTCGATTTCCGATATGACGGTTAAAATTATAATTTATAATTCATCAATCACAGTGATTGATTGATTGATGACAGTACCCTTTGATATGTATATCACAGATTTATGATAGAAACTGCTAAATCTTTAATGATAAAACAAAATTTAAACCAACTTTAATAAAAGGAGGTGGTTGTGTAAACTGCATTATCGTTGTTTACTGGGTAAATAAATATTAATGATTCTTTTTGATGTCAAGCATCTATTGGTGAACCGGATCGTTAACATGGTGACGCATGCCGTGATGACGGGTCGCCACGTTATACTAAGGTATATATTTCTATCTGTATCAAAGTGTACAGTGTGGCGACGTGTCGCCTTGCGTAACCAACTATACTCGTACTACTCCCTCCTCACTTAGCTCGACTCTGTTGTTACTACGGTACACATAATCAGTATTTTATTTGAAAAATAAATAATAAATTCTTGATTAAATTCTTTATTATTTTCTTTTTTTTTTAACTTCACGCTGTATCCCGCATATAGCAGGGTAGGCAGAGGGAACCTGAGAACCGACGTGTTAAGAAACTCCGTTCTCTTTCAACAAATCTATTCCCCACTTTCCGCCAGATTGACATTGCGTGTTGAGTGGCAGAACTCAACGCCGCGCTTTGCCTTGTTACCAAACCCAGGAAATGAAAATACTTCATTTCCTGGAGTGGAAATCGTACCCACAACCTGTCTCTTTACAGTCGCATACTTGTGCCTCTGCGCCACGACAGAGGTCAAAGTTAGTTAAGATCTGAAAAGTTGATTTTAAGTTATTCATAATAATACGGCTAAAATTATAATGTACAAGTCATCAATCACAGTGATTTAAATTGAAGAATTGATGATAGTGTAAAGAAATATATATCAGTGGCGAGCGGTGAAAGTTTTAATTAGGCAAGCTGGTAAATTTAGAAAAGCCAATGTATATTTAGGGAAGCCGGTACATATATTTAGGGAAGCCGGTAATTTTTAGAGAAGGCGGTATAGCATGTGAAGGTACGAGTATGTAGTATCCACTATCGAATTTTGGCGATGGCTTATTTTTTTAGATCTTTAAGTTATCAGAGCTTGTTTTTTTGCAATTTTATGCCCAATATTTATGATAAAAACTGCTCAAGTCTTTAGATATTTTTTAAAATGTTAATTACAAGAAAATTAATAAAAACTCATACTGCCTTATATTTAAAATTTAAAAAACATATGTCGAAGTCGACTTCTATTCTATTCACGTTGAATTAAGAACCTCCTCCTTTCTTGAAATCGGTTAAGAACACTAATTAACGTCTAAAAGAAGTCTACAAGTTTTCTAGATCTCAAGCAGCATGAAACAAAGATAAAGTAGAATTTTCAAATAAAAATACTAAGTCCCGAGTAAATACACTAATTGGCGAAGCAAAAGTTTCAATTCGGTTACAGTTTTCTAGGGAAAAACATAAAAACAGCTTCACGCTTTATCCTATATAGCAGAGTAATCAGACCGCCGAGGTACCACGGATGATTGGGTGCAGTTCCCGTGGGCCTTGGTCAGCGGCGGTAGAGGAGCACCGTGATTCTTTAGTGGGTATAAGGACGGCCTCTTTACAGCCGGTCCGGAGTCCCACATAACCCGTTCGAGTCCCCGTGGGCGGGTATCCGTAACGGATTTTCTCACGTAAAAAAAAGGTAATCAGAGAGAACCCAGCGTCAAGACACTCTCTTTGCAGCTTTCCGGCGTTTATGCCGACTTACTCTACTCAACGCCACGTTTTACCAGAACAAAGAAATGAAAATAATTTAAATATAATTCTTCCCCGAGTGGAAATCGAACACACAACCATTCGCGTTTACAGTCAGTCACACTGCATCACGATGGTCTCTTTTTTTATAGTTTCTCCATTTTAAAATAACAGTCGAAGCTAATTAAATTCTAAATTTTACAAAAATAAAGTCACTATTTTTGTAAAGTTTAGAATTTAATTAGCTTTTTAATTTATTAAACGTAAAAAAGACTTTTCAAAAATTAAAAATTAAAAAGAACTTTTTAATTTATTAAATGAAACTATTTTAACGCCCGTCGTAACGTTACGTAATAACGTAACGTCTACAATAATAACATAACGTCTAGAATCTAGACTAGGATCTAGACTCTAGATTCTAGACTATCTATAGGATCTATAGGATCTAGACTCTAGATTAACGACTGTGGTCACAGGTAGTCTGCCTGTGACTGTGTTATGACTTTTTAATTGTTAGAAAACATAACGTCGGTACTGTCAGTCCTACAAAAAGCAACCACTTCTCGGAAGATAGTTCTGCCGAAGAGCCAAAAAATTCAACAGTTACTCTTTTAAATGATAATTTTTCTCCTACTTTTCCTCTTGGAAACTCTAATCACTAAGTCATGTTTTCTTCCAGCTGCATCGAAATTCTTATACTCTTGTTACAACTCATGCCTCAATTCGGCAGAAAAAGGTGAACGGAGTGTCTAAACACTAGATTTCCTCTACCCTGCTATATGCGGGATACTGCGTGAAGCTATGTATGTATGTTGTTACAACTTACAGATATGGTAACAAAAAACAATTTGTTCCATTCTTTGCTTTCCCCAAAATCGAGTCATTGCGTGTTGTTGAATCTCAATGCTGCGCTTTTGTCTTACCATAACGGGGAAAAGAAAATACATTAATCAATAACTGTTGTAAAATTTATATAATGGAGGGCACGTATGATGAGGTTAATGACTGTGAATGAGGTTTCTTTTAGCTTCACGCTGTATCCCGCATATAGCAGGGTACGCAGAAGGAACCTGAGAATCTAGTGTTAAGACACTCCGTTCTCTTACAACAATTCCGTTCCCCTCTTTCCGCTGAATCGTGAATCAGGTAGAAGAAGTATTTCCTATAAAATATAATATGTATTTTATACCGTAGCGTTTGGCGCTCCGTTCTCTCTAACTACTCCGCTAGGGATTACGCGTGAAGCTAAGCTTAAATTATTGGAACGAAGTTCCATATCGCGCGTTGCGAAAAAGGGTTAGACGGAAAAAATTAAGATTAAAAATTGTAACGACACTTTTTGCTATAGTTGCCACGCCGTGCGGTGTGCGCGTGTTTCTTTCTATCTCTCTCTCTCTCTCTCATATAAAGCACGCCAGTTACTTTCGTTTCGTCTTTCTATTTCGCATTGAACAGTGTAGTGTCGAGATGATTAATTTTTTTGAGTGAACTTCGTCCATTTCGTAGCAAAAATCAAAATCTTGTGTCTTTCGTAGCAAAAAATGATTTTATTGCGAGATGCGGCGTTAACATCCACCATTAACACGTGTATTGTATTCGGCCGAAAAGCAGAGAACTGTAGTGTCCTTACACTATGTTCTTTCCGACTACAACAGTAAGCCGGAAGAGCTTGAAGTTAGTGAGTTTTAATAAAAAAATCTCTTCGTAGTTTAATTACAAGCATACATAATAAAACGGTAATGATACTTCGACCTTGTCATAAAATATTAAATGTATTAGAATTAGAAACCATATGGGCGTTTCCCATAGAATTAACATATATACAACAAAATTACATAACAACGTTTTTTTATAATAATAAAAATAATTAAAAACAGGTTGTGGGTTCGATTCCCACTCTAGGAAATGGAATTTTTCATTTCCTAGGCTTAGTAACAAGGCAAAGCGCGGCGTTTAGTTCCGCCACTCAGCACGCAGAGCCCCAATTCGGCGGAAAGTGGGAAACGGAGTGTCTTAACACTAGGTTCCCTCTGCCTAACCTGCTATATGCGGGATACAGCGTGAAGCTATGTATGTATATATAAAAAAAGAGGAGGTTCTTAATTCGACTGATTTTTGTGTTACTGGGTGAACCAATCTTGATGATTCTTTATTTTATATGATAGTTAATTATTAGAAATGACTCAAAAACTTCTCATCAGATCTTAGCTACATTTAAATGGGAACTACATCAGAAACTAACTGAGGGGTAACTATTAAAAAAAAATAGGTAACTATTAAAAAAAAGGTTTATTACTCCAACAATTCAAAAATAATTATTAAGAACTAGCAACGAAGGCAAAGCGCGGCGCTAAGTTCCGCCACTCAGCACGCAATCCCTCAATTCGGCGGACAGAGTGGAAATGTTAAAAGAGAGCGGAGTATCTTAACACTAAGTTCTCAGCTTCCCTCTGCCTACCCTGCTATATGCGGGATACAGCGTGAAGCTACAAAACAATATAACTAGAAAGAACCGACATAAAAAAAAATATAACTTTGAAAATGAGCTGTAATAGCAATTCGCAGATTCCACGTAACAAAAGCTTTTCTGAAACTTTCAAATATCTGTTCGTAAGTTTGTTGTAAGCCACAGATGCGTGAAACGTGATTGTTATTTTAATGAATGCCATAAAAATACTAAATACTAATTGTATTAATGAGAATTTTAAATATACTTTTCATTTTAACGCCTGTCGTGGTGCAGAGGCACAAGTGCAACGGTAAACGCGACAGGTTGTGGGTTCGATTCCCACTCCAGGGAATATGTAAAAGTTTAGTATTTTCATTTCCTGAGTTTGGTAACAAAGCAATGCGCGGCATTGAGTTCCACGACCCCGTGTAACACGAAAAGAATTACAAATATATTGCCGACTTTTAAGATCGAGATAAATGTGCTTTTTGAAGGTACCCATGTCGTATCCACCTTGAAACCCTGTCACAGATAGGCCATTCCACACAATACAACTATCTATTAAATATTCTCCGTTCCCTCAGTGAGGATCGAACCAACAATCATCGTGTTTCTAACCAAACCAGACAGACAGGTAGCAGTCTCACTGCACATAATAACAGCGGATTGTATATGATTTTTTTTTAACTTCACGCTGTATCCCGCATATAGCAGTAGGCAGAGGGAACCAGAGAACCTAATGTTAAGACACTCCATTCTCTTTCAATATTTCAGATTTGCTTATAGTGATGTAGGCGGAAATAATGATGTTCACGTAATATCTACAGATATTTTTTTTTTCTAGAAATTGTTATTTGTCATTTCATGAAATATTTGTAATATTAGTTAGTTCTTCCCGAAAAGGACTCGAACGTGCAAGCATCCCAAGCAGTTCCACGCCGTTTAACGCCGCGCTTTGCCTTGTTACCAAACCCAGAAAATGAAAAGACTAACATTTCCTAGAGTGTGAATCGAACCCACAACCTGTCGCGTTTACAGTCGCACGCTTGTGCCTCTGCGCCACGACAGGCGTTAATAAATTGGTAGAATTTAATATGTTAGCGGGAGTATATCTGTTCTTTTTTTCTTCTTTTTTGCTTCACGCTGTATGTCACACATAGAAAGGTAGGCCAGAGGGAAACTGAGAACCAAGAGTTGAGACACTCCATTCTCTTAAGATGTCCATTCCCATCTCTCCGCCAATTTAGGAGAATATTTGTATCTGTAATATAAATAAACGCTTAACGGGTCGTATTAAATGATTAAGCAGACAGGTTGCTAACCCCTGGTTTAAATATTACAATATGACTATTAAAAAGGACCTTAAGTAAAGTGGTAATAAACAAAGCTATATTGCAAATTAATTTGCCAAATATAATGGGTTCATAGAATTGAGAATTATTTTGATGTCGACTATAATTATATAGGAGTAAACAAATGTTTATGTTCATTTGCTTTGTTTGTGTTGTAATATTATTGTTATTGTTTATTTGTTTGTTTTGTCTTAATATTATGATAAATATATCAAATTACTATGAAAATATTAAATAATATTTAGTATTTTCTACATCCTCGTCTGGGTAACAAGGTGAAACGCGGCGTTGAGTTCCGCCACCAACACGCAATGCTTCAATTCAACGAATATAGGGAACGGAAACGTTAAAAGAAACCAGAGTTATTTATTTTATTTATTCATGAAGTGGCAAAATAAGCAGAAGGCTCCACCTGATGGTAACTTAAAGTTACTATTTGGAACAGAATGTTTAATGCGGTACTGTATTTGTAATCTATATATAAATACGTGAAGGAAAACCTTTGATCCCTTTTTACGAAAAATTACATGGACGGAGGAGCATGAACTTGGCACACTTATAGTTTATATAACGAAGGAGGCAGAATGATTATATTTCTAAAATAATGCATAAAAAATAAATTAATAAAATAATGTTACACACTATCATGGTTTGACATCCATGTTTATACAGCGACATATACGTCACATCGCAATGCGCTATTAACGCATTTGGGGACACTTGTATATTATTATATTTTATTTTATTTGTATGTATACATCATTTACTTATTATGTTGTATGTATGTATTTATAGTATTTATATATATATATATATATATATATATATATATATATATATATATATATATATATATATATATATATATATATATATATATATATATTAATTTATTTAAGCTGGTGCCTTTACGAACAGTCCTGACTTTTATTTATTTTTTTTTTTTTTCGAATGGATACACATGCTGCTGACCCCAGCGGTCTTACAGCGACACCGGGTGAAGGGAAGAGGGTGCCTGGGTCCCCAGAAATGCAAGCACTAACTGGCTGCTTGAGAGGATGCCGACAGGCAGGCAAGGGCGCTCTGCGGGACTAGGACCTCGGCTTGCGCGAGTCGCGGGCGGGGAGGGAACCCTTATTCTAAGCAAACCGATCGCGACATGAAGACGCGAGCAGTCCTGACAATCAATTCTGTATTTTAATGGTTGCCTGTAAGAGATCACTCTTAGTGATAAGGCCGCCATTGCATATAACGTGTTAACCTCTGCTATGTATTTTTACAATTAGTATTTGTATGCTTTATGTGCACAGTATTATTATATTATTATTTATTATGGTAAGTGGTTACTTTCACAATAGACATCCACAATATCAGAGGTGTTTGAGAGGTGTGTGTGTTTTTGCTTGGTGGTAGGAGGTCTGTCATCCGTCTGGCTCGCGACCACTATCATGTCAAAGACGAACCGCCAACATCTTGCATATGATGTGTTCCGGTCTGATGGCATGTAAGCCAGGTTTTCCCTATCCCACCCCATCCTTTCCCCAGAATGTGATTGTTCCGATAGCGAACTACCGCATATCCCTCCCTTCCATCTGTATCGTCCAGGTATATTCAACGCATCTACAACATCTCTGGTGGTGTAGATGTTTATGGGCGAAGGTAACCACTTACCATCAGGTGGTCCTTCTGCTCGTTTGCCATCCGTTATCAATAAAAAAAAAAAAAAAAGGTGTTGGAAATGCGTTGCCTACCTAGTGTTTATATGGAAAGGAGAGGAAATAGTCCAGTGGCCACGGCAGACCGCCATCAGAACCACCATTCTGGGGAAAGGATGGGTGGTAATAGGGATAACCTGGCATGAATGTTAAGAAATCAAACCTACGACCTACGACTCCATTGGTCATTTTATGACAACGAACTAAACGTTACGCTTCATAAATCTCAGTGACTACGCTTTCCATTAAGTAAAGTGTTTAATTGTGTCGTAAGCTTTATGGTCCATATAAACAGAGATTGTATTATGTTATGTTGTTTTTGACGTCTATTATCTTTAATATTCACGCTGTATCCCGGCCCATAGAGTAGGTAGAGGGAAACCTGGAGAACCTAGTGCTAAGACACCTGTTCTCATAACATTCCCTTCCCATTTTCCGCTGAATTGAAGCACTGCGTGCTTATAGCGGAACTCAACGCCGCGCTTTGCCTTGCAACCAGAGCGAGGAAACGACTTTTTTACGCTGAAATCTCGCATATAGCAGGGCAGGTGTGAGGGAAGTTGAAACCTAGTGTTAAGACACTCTGATCTCATAACACCTGTCTCCCCACTTTTGCCTTGTTACCAAACCCAGGAAATGAAAATTCCATTTCCTGGAGTGGGAATCGAACCCACAACCTGTCCTAGTTACAGATCACCATTATGCCCTGCTCCACGACAAGCGTTTCTGTACATTAAATATAATATATACAGAATTTTACTTTTAGAACTATCACGCACTTTACTTGCCTTTCATTAATTACAGCCAACGCTATCTGGTTTTTTATTAATTACTTCCAAAAAAGAATTTCTTTCAATATAAAAATATATATATTCAAACGCCCTTTCATCAATCGTTAGGTCATTGGGTACTTGTAAATACGCTTTTATTATTTTATTATTTTTTCATCTAACACTTTATCCAATTGTTGGAAGAGAACGGAGTGTCTTAACACTAGGTTCTCAGGTTCCCTCGGTCTATCCTGCCATATACGTGATACAGCGTGAAGTTAAACTTTATCCAACATAATGGGGCAGTCAGAAGAAATCTAGTCTTAAAACACTACGCTCTCCACTTTCCGCCGTTTGAGAATCTTTGCATGTTGAGTGGCGAAACCTGAAGAAATGATAATGTTTACCTGTTAACTGGGTATGACGATATATTTCGTCATACATAATAGTCTACCGCAATGGGCATGACGACATTTTACGTCATGGAAATTAATCGTAATATATTGATCGCATTACGTTCTACGTAGTTGTTATCTATTAAATCTTAGAATGGTTATTTATATGCCATCATATGCGTTAAGAATTTTCATGTGAAACATTTTAAAACAAGTTGAACAAAAGTTTATACCCCGGTTAACATTTTAATATAATCATTCCATCAGGTCGACGAGACTTCGTTTGACCTTCGATGCACTATCATCGATACCGCATTCTTGATTTATATATGACCTTCCTCCAGTATCATTGGATACTTATTACTTAGAGCAGGAATTGAACCCACAATCAATAGTGTTAGTCGACTGTCCACTACGTCACTATGAGACCATCGTACGTATCTGTATGTTTTTAAAACGCCATTTTGACTCAATTACGCATTTGATTTTTTTAAAGTTTCACGCCGTATCCTGCACATAGCAGGGTAGGCAGAGGGAACCTGAGAACCTAGTGTTAAGACACTCTTCTCTTTCAACAATTTCGTTCGCCATTATACATTTAATTTGCATTTGAAAATTTGCACCCGTGTCCGAATATGATAATAATTCAATATTTTTATAGCATGAACTTGATCTCATTGCCAGGATGATAAAGAGAATTATTCAAAGGTCTTTTAGTTCCTTAGTTTAAACTAATTTACAAAGCCGCAAAATACTGCTAATTTTAATAGTAACTAAACGAGAATCTAACTCGCATCAATAATAAAGATTTTACCACCAAATTTAAATCGGACCACATCAGAAGTACTAGCTATCATATAAAAAAGTATCATCCAAATTAGTTCATCCAGTGAAAAGTTATGTGGTCACAGAAAAAACATACAATCGAATTGATAAAAAAATACCTCCTAATACCCCCTTTTAGGCAGTCGGTTCAGAAATACCAAATAAGCAAATAGCGTAAAACATTCTGGAGTACTGTTTAATATTTAAATCGAAATATTGTATGCACGAGCGCGTTTGACATTCAAGAAGATGTACCTATGGAAATATTTAAATTTTTCGTGTTATTGTCCACATTTTAGTTATTTTTTATATATAAATACGTGAAGCAAAAACTTTGTACCCCTTTTTACGAAAATTACGAGGACGGAGGAGCATGAAACTTGGACCACATATAGTTTATATAGAGAAGGAGTGCAGAATGCTAATGCTATTTTTTTAAAATAAATCATAAAAGTATATTAAATGAACAAAATAAATGTTACCCACACTACCATGGTTTGTGGCAGTGGCATATGCATTCCTAAAGACAACGCATTGTTAACGCGTCAACGGGGAAACTAGTATTTTGAGATATTACATTTTGAACGACGGAGATTAACGCCGTGCCGTCTCACTGTACCAAAAAATATATTAAAATTTCATGTATTTAGCTTATTTTACTTTGGATACATTTACTTTAAAGGTATTTTAACTGACTTTACAAAAAAGAGGAGATTCTCAATTTGACTGAATTTTTTTATGTGTACTATAATGTGTAGCATAACCTTTTACTGTATGAAGCAGTTTTGATGACTTTTTTTATATGATAGCTAGCAGTGGCGAAGCGCCAATACTACACGGTTCCCACCAATTTGCATTTTTAAAGTAACAATTCGCTAGTGTATTCGCCAACATTCGCTAGTGAAATTACTAAGTACCTTCATATCCTATATACCGGCTTCCCTAAATATACCGGCTTCTCTAAAAATTACCGGCTTCCCTAAGTATACACCGACTTCCCTAAATATACATCGGCTTCTCTAAATTTACCGGCTTGCCTAACTAAAAGTTTCACCCCTCGCCACTGATAGCTAATATTTCCAATGTGGTACCATTATAATTCAGTTAAGACTTGACAAGTAGTTTTTGAGTTATTCGTAAAAATTGAGCTTTTTAGTGCCTTTTTTTTGATTTGAAGTCAGTTTTCTTTGTTGAGGCCATCATAAAGCAATCAATTCAACCACTCACCACGAAAGCCACGAATTCAGGTGGGAAGCGGAGAACGGAGTGTCTTAACACGTTCTCTCTGTCTACCCTATTATGTAGTCTGTTTTAGCTTCACGCATATAGCAGGGTAGACAGAGGGAACCATAGAACCATAGTGTTAAGACACTCCGTTCCCCATTATTATGAAGAATAAAGCGTAAACCTCCTTTATAAGCTTAACCATAATCGAGCGAATATGAAGAAGCAAATACAAAACACCTTTACAAATTCGAAGCTATTTTACAAAATTACTTTGTACAATACAATAGCTTTTCATAACAACGATAAATCGATTTTATTCATTTTTTATTTTAAACTTTATTTCGTTTTAAATTAAAGTTCAATTTTGAGTGACATTTGAACAACAAAAGCTATCTTAAATCGGGTTTACTTTTCTATTATACTATATACTAACTAAAATTAAGAGGCAATCGCGGCACAACGGGACAGGGTTCAATTCACAATGGGGGGAATAATTGATGATATTTAAAGTATAGCAGGGTAGGCAGAGGGAACCTAAGAACCTAATGTTAAGACACTCCGTCCTCTTTCAACAATTCCGTTCCCCACTTTCCGCTGAATTGAGGCATTGCATGCTGAGTGGCGGAAATCAACGTCGCACTTTGCCTTGTTAAGCGCTAAACCCATGAAAAGAAATGAAAATCCTAAAGTTTACATTTCCTGGAGTGGGAATCGAACCCACAACCTGTAGCGTTTACGGTCGCACACTTATGCCTCTGCATCACGACAGGCGTTAAGCTTAAATTTTAAAATTAGAAATGTTTTCAAATATGTAAGGGAAATTGAAATTCTGATTTAAAATTTTGCAAGCATAACCTTTGGAATCTATCCAAACGTCCTAGCCAATTAAGCTATACAGCTTCACGCTTTATCCCGAGCAGGGTCAGAGAGAACCTAAAATCAAGATACTCCGGTAGCGGCTTCGATTATTTTCATTTTTGTGGTCAAGCACGACAACTTGCGACAAAGTATTCGTATCTTTATCGAAAGAATTTGTATGGAAATTGAAAAGCACCCTTACCGTGCGTAACAGGAACTAAACTTTTCCTGTACAAAATACTTTCGATCGCCAAAATAATACATTTAGTATAATCCTGGTTTCTTAAAAAAAAGTAACGGAATATCACTACAAGAAGAATATCGTGATATAAAATTAGTACAACCTAACAACAGAGGGTAAATTTTATGGAAAATTGTAACAACCCCATAAAAAATAGAATTTGTCGATAAAGCAGTGTTACTGTTGATAATATTATCTTGCGCCTTGGCCTTCTTGGTTTGGCTGAATTTGATATCGGATATTTTTGATTAATATTCAAAGGAATTTTTTTTTTAGAGAAAAATCAGTTTAAAGACCTTAATTTTTAGACGTATAGTATCTATATATAGATACGTGAAGCAAAAACTGTGGATCCCTTTTTACGAAAATTACGCGGACGGAGAAGCATGAAACTTGGCACACTTATAATTTGAACAGAGAAGGAGTGCAGAATGCTAATATTTTTTAAATAATTCATAAAAAGTATATTAAAATAAATGTTACACACACTACCATGATTTGACATCCATATTTATATATAGTGACATATACTTCACTACGCAATGCGTTATTAACAAAAGCAGTCCAAAAAAAGCAGTTTCACGTTTTACCCCGAATAGCAGGGTAACCATAGAGGACTCAATGTAAAGATCGCTGACTGCTTTCTGCCAATAATATAGGAATCGAACTCCTCACCAATTTCGTCCCACGCCCCATTTCTTAATCAGACGCTATCACACTGCACCAAGATAGATAGAAAATGAATAAAAACCATAAATATTTTAAATTCCTTGGACCAGTAAGATACTGCGTCTGAGTTTCATTCTTTTCATGGTAAGCATACCATCTACGGTACTACGGTACGGTACGGTACTACGGTAGCTACGGGTAGCAACCCGTAACTATATTTGTTGGCCTGTCATTGCGCAGAGGCACAAGCGTGCGACTGTAAACGCGACAGGTTGTGGGTTCGATTCCAGGAAATGTCAATCTTTTCATTTCCTGGATTTGGTAACAAGGCAAAGTGCGGCGTTGAGTTTCGCCACTCAGCACGCAATGCCTCAATTCGGCGGATAGTGGGGAACAGAATTGTTGTAAGGGAACGGAGTGTCTTACTACTACTTACTCACTGGGTTCTCAGGTTCCATCTGCCTACCCTGCTAAATGTGGGATACTGCGTGAAGTTAAAAAAAAATCTATGTTTGGCTGCACAGTAATTATGATTTTAACGAAACTACAATTATTACATATAGCTCAAAAACTACATATCAAAATTGATCCACCTGTAAAAAGCTAACCAGTAACATACATACATAAAAAAACAGTTGAATTGAAAACTTCCTTTTCTGGAAATCGGTTCATATTTTATCCGTTTCCATATCTTATTAGAATACCAAAAAATTCGTACAATCTTAACATAATTAGGTTACTCCTGAAGTTAGTAAACTAACTCAGATGCCATCAAAATGAGAAGGAAAATGAGGTTAATAATATTTGATTCAGTTCTCTGGAATATCTATTCTAAGGGATTATTTTCAAAGGAATATGTACTATATTTGAAAGAAAATAAAGCTGAGAATAGTATGTAAATATAATCCTATCATAATTATGTCTTATGAAAAAAAGAACTGAAATTAGAGTGGCTTTCAACTTTTGTATTGAATTGCGGTTGAAATTTGCAATTTAACTTTTTTTCTATCCTTATTATATATTCATTTATTTATTAACTTCACACTGTATTCCGCATATAGCAGGGTAGGCAGAGGGAACCAGAAAACCCAGTGTTAAGACACTCCGTTCTCTTTCAACATTTCCGTTCTCCACTTTCCGCCGAATTGAGGCATTGCGTGCTGAGTGGCAGAACTCAACGCTACGCTTTGCCTTGATATATATTTATATTTTCAATACATAGCAAAGAATTTAGAGACTCAGTGTTAAGACACTCCGTTTCCCAATTTCAGCCACTTCACTCTATATAAAACAACAAAACGCGGCGTTGAGTTTCACCATCCACAGTGGCGAAACATCCATATAATACAATTCTTATCGGATAATCTTTAAACTAGATTAAAAATCATAGGCAAATTTACCAGTAGGCTGTGAAGATTCAACTAACAAATTAGGAAATTCGGGATGCGAAAAAAAAAATCTCCACAAAACTTAACAGTACCCTTGAATATGTATATTTTCATCCAGGTCGGATCTATATATACCAGCTTACCTAAGTAAAAGTTTAGGTGGTAGGAGGTTCGTCCTCCAACTGGCTCGCGACCACTATCATGTGTCAAAGCGAACCGCCAAATATCTAATGATGTGTTCGGTTCGATGGCATATAAGCCAGATTTTCCTTTTCCCCCACCCATCCTTTCCCCCAAAATGTGGTGATTCTGATGATGGACTACTACATTGTCCCCACTTCCATCAGTATCCTCTGGGTTGGCAATGCATCCTAACATCTCTGGTGTTGTAGATGTCTATGAGCAGGTAACCACTTACCATCAGGTGGTCCTTCTGCTCGTTTGCCGTCCGTTACCAATAAAAAAAAAAACCGCCCAAATTTAGTTTCACAAATTATTTTAGGCAATTCGTAGAGAGATCTCCACTGGCCACCCAACAAACATTGTTTCAATGCTGAGACAGTTAATTTTCGTCACAAAATTTTACAACCACTGTAATCTCTTTACTTAAAACAAGAACGTTCTATCTATTCATATAAATTGCCGAAAGTTCAGCTTTTAGGTAGACCTAACCAATTAACTATAAGTACTTTAAGCTTACGGTTCTATAAGAACTTAAAACAAAATATATTTAGTTTTAAAACTTTATGAAGATTAAACTCAAAGTAAAATGGGCTAAGTTCCACATGTGCTACTGGTTCACGTTTTTTTTCAGTATAGCAGGATATTCAGACAGAATTTAGTATCAAAATGCTCAGTTCTTCAGTTGTCTGTTGTTGTCTTGGGAATGAAATGCTCACTCCAGCCTATTTCAAAGGTTACTAATAAATAATTGTAAAGTATTGACTGAGGAAAAAAAATAGTCCCGCTGAGTTTCTTGCGCCGGTTCTTCTCAGGTCTGAGGTATTAAATTTAGTGAACTGGTGGTAAATTATTTGACGTTCAAAAAATGAAGCTTGTATCTTCTTACTTTGAATAAAATTATTTGATTTTGATTTTGATTTTTGATTTTGTCACCCCCAAATTGAGACAGTGACAGAACTAAACGCTGTGCTTTGTTTTACCACAGACGAGATATAATTTAAACATTCTTCATTATTAATTCCATGAGACCGAACCAACAACCAAACGCATTTCCAGTAAGACGCTGTTCCACTGCGCCAGGATGGCCTCTAATGATATTTCGAGGAGGTGTACCATGAGGTTTTCGTGGGTAGTTGGCTGATCTACCATTTGCCGGCTTTGGAGCCCAACATTACCCGTCCAAGTCACCAATTGGGCGGGTAAAAAGGATTACTAACGATTTAAAAAATGGTATCGTCAGCTATAGCCATCATCACCCTCAAATTTTGCTCATATATCTTCAAAATATAAAACTTTATTTTGCGCGATTAACATAGTAAATTCAGTTTTTTTTTTCTTAAGACATCAGTCGACGAACCATGTATAACTGGCCACTTTTACTTAAGAAATAGTCTGTTTTATCGTCAGCATTAACTAGATTTACCTTTTGAAGTTAAGGTATATCTTCAAAATCAAAGATACCTTATCTTAAAAAAATAGACTTCAAAAATCAGAGAATAATTATAGGAAGAAAATTACTACCACCAAGTTCTTTTGCGGTGAAGGGTAGCAACCGTTTAGTTCTGACGTCCCACACGCAATGTCTCGAATTTGGATGAAAAGCGAAGAATGGAGAGACCCGACACTAGACCCTCTTTACCTACTGTAATGGCTTTTAATACGTAATACAGGTAATTTTAATGCTACAGCATCAAAACACCATATAATAAAGCAAGGTTACTTACACAGCAAATTCCCAAAGTTTACTTCGTAATCTGTTCTATTCACACGTCATTACATGAACGATGTCTGCTCCAACAAATTGCGATGGAACTTTAGCGACATGTTCCTAATGCATACATTAAAGTTTGACACGGAGATGTAAAGTACGAATAGATTAAATTTTAATGTATCCTGCGACTTCATTTGGAGCTTCAGGCTTTATTGCGTAAACGAACCCTCCTTTATGGCTTCATCCCGTAAAGGAACCCTCGTTTCAGGCTTTATCCCGTAAAGGAACTCTCCTTTCTGGCTTTATCCCGTAAAGGAACCCTCTTTTCTTTTCCCCCTTTCTCCTGACTACCCAGTCAGCGTGAACCTAGTGTCAAGACACTCCGTTCACCATCTTGTTTGCTTTAACTGTTAATATCTAAAGCCTTTTTTTGCCGTTACCGTATTTCGAGAAATCATTCGTTAGTGAAATGCCTGTCATGGTATTCGATTCCTACTCCAGGAAATGTAAAAGTTTAGTATTTTCATTTCCTGGGTTTAATAACAAAGCAAAGCGCGGCGTTGAGTTCCGTCACTCAGCACGCAATGCCTCAATTCGGCGAAAAGTGGGGAACGGAGTGTCTTAACCCTAGGTTTTTAGGTTCCCTCTGCCTAGCCTGATATATGCGGGATGTATCCGTGAAGGTAAAAAAATAATATTTTCTTAGTGTTCCCCTATATTCCCCAATGAGCTCAATCTACATTCTAGAAAACTAAATAACTTCCCTCTATTTCGAAATTGGTTCAAAATCTAAATAAGCCAGTGTTAATGTATTCATAAAACAAATATACTGACGTGTAATAGACATGAGTTTTGTAATTTTAGCACAGATTTGTATGAAAACTGGAACAAAGGTGCTTTAGAAAGGGTCATGTTATGTCCTAAAAGTTTTAATTCACTTTAAAGGGGTTAAAATTCATAACAATAATGTATAAGGGTAGTTTATTTGGCTTGGGGTCAAAGTGAGACATGATATGTTTTGAACAAAAAATTTAGTTTCATAATTAATTTTAGAAAATTAGACAGCTTGTCGTGGCGCAGAGGCGTGCCACTGTAAACGCGACAGGTTGTGGGTTCGAAACACACTCCAGGAAATGTAAAAGTTTAGTGTTTTCATTTTCTGGGTTTGGTAAGAAGGCAAAGCGCGGCGTTGAGTTTCGCCACTCAGCACGCAATGCCTCAATTCCGCGGAAAGTGGGGTACGGAGTGTCTATACACTAGGCTCTTAGGTTCCCTCTGCCTACCCTGCTATATGCGGGATACAGCGTGAAGCTAAAAATAAAAAAAATAAAAAGACAACTTCACGTTTTATCCCGCACAATAAGCATAGAGTCAAGACACTCTGTTAGTCGCTTTCCACCCGAATTCAAAACATTGCGTGTTGAGTGGCGGAACTCAACGCATCCCTTTGTATAACCTGAGCAGAGAAACGAAAATAGTTTAGTATAATAATAACCTCGAGCAGGGAATCGAACCCACATTAATAACACATTGACAGTCATATGCTGTCCCATTCCGCCTATGATAGCCTTAAACTATATTCGCTGTATACTAGAAATACGTAAAACCAAGAAAAATATGCAAAAACTAAATCTGGGTAAAGTACTCTTAAATTATTCATGCATATGTCGTATTAGCTCCATAAATTCAGCAAGAATATAACGGTGACAAAATCTTAGAGGAATAATACACGAAGTAGACGACAAAGTAATAAGATTTACTATACTCACAGAAAGATATAAAATTTTAGATAGAAATATTTCCTTTGAGAATAATAAATAATATTTAGTATATTCTTTTCCTAGGTTTGGTAACAAGGCAAAGCGCGGCGTTGAGTTCCGCCACTCAGCCAATGCCTCAATCCGACGGAAAGTGGGGAACTGAATTGTTGAAGAGAACGGAGTGTCATAACACACACTAAGTTCTCAGGTTTCTTCTGCCTAACTTGCTATATGCGGGATACAGCGTAAAGTAAAAAAAAAATTAAATAAAAAGCATTTAAACGTATAATAATTACGAATACCTCAAAAACTACCCGTCACATCTTAACTATATTTATTTGGAATCATATCGGAAGCACTAGCTATCATATAAAAAAATAATCATCAAAATTGGTCCACCCAGAAAAAAGTTATACGGTAATACAAATAAAAAAATACAGTCATATTGGTAACGTTCTTTTTTTGAAGTCGGTTAAGAATACGTGAGACGACAAAACAATGAAATTTATTATTTTCAATACTAAAACTCAGAAACGAATTTCCTTTGAGAATAATATTATCAAGATTTTATCAATAAAAGAAAAAGAACTTCTAACAAAATGCAGTAAAAATTACAATTATTAAAAACCTTTTCCCTTTGAGGGGATAGGGCTAGAATACATCTCCCCTCTGTCGCTGGGTAGCGTCCCGTAATAGGCAGATATTCAAGTAGTTTGGTGGTAGGAGGATCATCCTCCGACTGGCTAGCGACCACTATCATGTCAAAGGCGAATCGCCAAATATCTAATGTGTTCCAGTTCGATGACATGTAAGATAGGTTTTCCTTATTCCCACCCATCCTCTACCCAGAATGTGCTGGTTCCGATGGCGGACTGCCGCAGTCACTACATTATTTCCTCCCCCTCCCATCTAAATACTAGGTCGGCAACGCATTTACAACAAATCTGGCGAAGGTAACCACTTACTATTAGGTGGTTCTTCTGCTCGTTTGCGATCCTTTTTCCATTAAAAAAAAAACTACTTGTCAGATCTTAACAAAAGCACATAAAAGAGGGAGGGAGGGACCATATCAAAAGCACATAAAATAGATCATCAAAATTGGTTAACTCAGTAATGTATAAAGATGACCTCCTTTTTTAATGTCGGTTAAATAATAAAAAAAATAGACTACAAAGTAATAAGATTTACTATTCTCAATACTAAAGCTCACAATCGAAATATTTCTTTTGGGAATAATAGAAAATACTCCGAATCGTCGTTTGATGAATGATTTTATTATTGTAAATAACAAAACGTCTTAGGTTCTTCAAAAACGTTTTGTACCGCGTATTGAGAGAGAACCTGGTGTCATGACACTCCGTTCTCTACTTTTCGCCCAAAATTAGAATATGGCATGTTAAGTGGTGGAACTCAATGCCGCGCTTTGCCTTGTTACCAGACCCAGGAAATAAGAATATCTTATCTTACCCAGCTTCACGCTTTATCCCTAATGGAGTAGTCGAAAAATTACGAAAAAAATACGAAATACACCTTCGTTTCGTTTTGCGTTTTTTTCGAAGTTGCGTCGTTGCTTAATTTTTACTGATTTTCACTGTGCGTCATTAGATTTTCGAAGTTGCGTTGTTTTGAATTCGAGTCTTTTATTTTTTTTTAATCTTTTTCCCTAAAATATGGCAACATCTTTGTTTTTAATTGCGCCATGACATCAAAATTTGGAGATTCCTACCTTTCTAACTAACAATCAACGCAAATTTAATACAAATTTATTTTCACTTTGTTTTGCTTATTTTAGAGTTCAGTTTAATTACGTAGTGTGAGGTAATGTAGGGTGTTGTGCTTTTTGAAAAGGGAATAATAAATTTACACATACAAGGTTACAAAAAAGATAATTATTTCCACAATTTATTTATTGGCAGAGTTATATTTCTTTTTACATAAAATTATATTTTTTTTACCCAAATATGAGGGAAAAGGCCGAATATATAGTTTCAAAGCGCAGCGTTAAGTTCCGCTACTCAGCAATACCTCAATTCGGCGGAAAATGGGGGACGAAAATCTTAAGAGAACGGAGTGTCTTAACACTAGGTTCTCATGTTCCCTCTGTCTACCCTGCTATGTGCGGGAAACAGCGTGAAGCTAAAAAAAATATATATTTTATATAGAATTTCAGTGTAATTATTAAAGCTACTAATTGCCTGTAATTAGCGTCATTATGGTTAGATAAACAGTTGGGACTGTCGGTCGTTACGAGTATGACACATTACAGCTCATCCATCAGTTTTTGAATTACTATTGTGTTCTTAACATCGCTACTAGTATTATAAATGTGAATGTAAGTTTGTTTGTTATGCTCTAACGCCAAAACTACTCAACTGATTATCATCAAACTATGTACACTTATTTAAAGAGATATGAAAAAGTATACTTAGGATACTTTTCATAGGATTACTTTTCATTAAAAAAAATTATTAAAAAATTAATATCTTGGCAGCAGTAGCGTCCATATAACTCTATTCCCACCGGCTTGCCTAACTTGTCAAAGTACAAATATGAGACCTAAAACAAAAGCTCGCCAGTAAAATGTGGGGCTCCAAAAACAAAGTCAAACAAGGTGTGAGAGCTAAAAAAAAAGGTCATCGCCAAATTTCCATAGTGAAATTACTAAATACCTTAGCATACTATACCACTTTCCCTAAATATATCGGCTTCCCTAAAACTTACCGGCTTCCCTAAATATATATCGGCTTCCCTTAATTTACCGGCTTGCCTAACTAAAATCTTCACCCCTCGCCACTGATTGGCAGACATAACTGCTTGTCAAATAATTTGAAAATCTAGCGACTTCAAACCCTTGACATGAACGTATATATATGTACGCACTACACACTATAGTATGTTGTATGGACTTCCATTTACCAGGCGAGCGAAACCGATGAGTAACAGCTAGTACAATATAAAATAATATATTTATATATTTTTGATGCTTTTCACTCACATACACTATTTAAGTATTCAGGTTTATTATAATACATAAATTCAGCTTAAAAATTAAGCAGTTCTTCAATTTGAACCGCTCAAATTTGAAATAAATTTCAATTTTGAAATGTATCTTATTATACATCTAAATATAATTTTTTTTTTTTTTTTTTATGGAAAGGACAAGGCAAGCGAGCGTTCGGGTCACCTGATGGTAAGTGATCCCCGCCGCCCACGGCCCCGTGTAACACCAGAGGAGCTACAGGTGCGTTGCCGGCCTTTGAGGTGGGAGTAGGCGCGCTTTTTGAAGGTACCCATTTCGTATCGACCTGGAAAAACTGCCGCAGGTAGGCCATTCCACAGTTCAGTGGCACGTGGAAGGAAATTCCTTCGAAACCGCACAGTACTGGAGTGCCACGCATCCAGGTGGTGTGGATGGTATTTAAGCTTGTGGCGTACTGTGCGGTTTGAAAATCCTGCGGCAGGAATCAGTGTGCGCTTACGTTCATCATAACACACAAATTAGCTTAGAATACCTATGTATTCTAAGCGGAACCTAGAATACTAAGTCTTGATGTTACGTTCGCTCTGCCAACCGCTATACACAGTAGATGTATGTACCTAAAAAAGAAAAAAATATATAAATATATGATTTTTAGCTAATTTCAAAGTTTCAAAGCTTAAGAATAAATTAATATTGAACTCAATAATATTAGCATATTAAATAATTTAGTATGCTTTTTGATGGATATTGTAAGTATTGTAAGGTAGATGGAAAATGATCTAACCAGAACGGTATCTCCGAAGTACTATAAAAGCCACTGCTTCAGCCTTTTTTTTTATATTTATTCTGATCACTACGGACACGTGGTCCGTAACTTTTATCAAATTTCACTATATTTTCATATCACTTAACTAAGCTTAGGAAATAAGATATTTTTTTTCCCAAAGAGAGTCCAAGTATTTTAGTTGCCTACTTAATATATTAAAATTATTTAATATTACTTAACATTACTTAATATTACTTATTATTACTTAATATTATTTATTGTTACTCAATATTAAAGTCAAAGTCAAAGTCAAATAATTTTATTCAAAATAAGAAGTTACAAGCTTCATTTTTTGAACGTCAAATAATTTACCACCGGTTCACTAAATTTAATGCCTCAGACCTGAGAAAAACCGGCGCAAGAAACTCAGCGGGACTATTTTTTTTTTTTTTTTTTTTTTTACTTAATATTACAACTGCTTTAGCTTTACAGGGGACAGTTTATCATAATGAGTGTTCAGTGGTAGTGTGCTATATTCAGTGATCAGTGTTAGTAATTAGTGTTCTAAGTATATAAGTGCTACTTTATAAGTTTCTTGGAGGGAAACGTATTGAGATCTAAACTCATCATATATTAAATATTATTTTTATTATTCTATTAAGTGGGGAACGGAAATGTTGAAAGAGAGAGGAGTGTCTTAACACTAGATTCTCTGGTTCCCTCTGCCTACCCCGCTATATGCGGGATACAGCGTGAAGTTAAAAAAACGTGTTCATTTATTTGGGCCAAGCTAATAGTCACATGATTTTAACAAAAAAATACCAGATTCCCAATGAAATGTAATAAAAAGTACTATTATTACGAATTTCTCAAAAACTACTTATCAGATCTTAATTAAATTCAAATGGAACTACATTAGACGTTAATGCTAGCTCTCAAATGAAATAAGAATCATCAAAATTGATTCATCCTTTAAAAAGTTATCCGAGACGAAACTCCTTGGCAATCCATGGATTCACGGTGCCCATCGCGTTGCGGAGAGAGGAGTTTGGAGAGTGCCTGCGACTTACGACCCAACGTGTAGGTTTAAGGGGCCCCTTTAAATTGCGCATTAACGTTCACCTCGACTGTCCGCGCTCCTCTCTCTACCTAATCAAATTTGAAACGATCCTACTAATGCTGCCTTAGAAATACGTGCCAAACAAATGAAATAATCTTTTCGATTCTAAGAAACATTGTATTTTCATTTCCTGGGCTTGGTAACAAGGCAAAGCGCGGTGTTGAGTTCCACCACTTGACACGCAATGCCTCAATTCGACGGAAATTGGGAAACGGAATTGTTGTAAAACAACGGAGTGTCTTAACACTACGTTCTCAGGTTCCCTCTGCCTACCCTGCTATATGCGGGATACAGCGTGAAGTTAAAAAAATCTGTGGAATCGAGAACCTCATATATTGAAGTTGGTAAACAAAGAAACAAATAAGTTACAGTAGTTTTCAAATCATTCTTCACCTAACAAGAACAGCAATATGCAAGTGATTTCCTAACAAATATCAAAGAAAAATCAACTTTAAATCAATAGCAGAAAGGTATATTTTTGATTATAAAACTACTTGCACACGTTCTGTGAAGTTTTCAAATAAATGTTCAGCTTATTAAATTCCTTATGTATGCCTTGGCATTGTGTTGCAGTGGAACAGTGTAAAACTGTAAAGAATGATTGTGGGTTTGATTCCATATGAGGAAAAATTACATTTAAATTATATCATTTCCTCGCGCTAGTTATAGGTTCCCTCTGCCTACCCTGCTATATGCGGGATACAGCGTGAAGCTATGTATGTATGTATGTAATAATACAAAGCGCGGCTATAAGTTTCCCCTCTCAACACGCAATATCTCTAATATGGGTGGAAAATGGATAACGTAGTGTCATAACACCACGTTCTCTCTGCCTTTTTTTAGCTTCACGATGTATCCCGCATATAGCAGTGTACGCAGAGGGAACCTGAGAACCTAGTGTTAAGACACTCTGTTCCCCACTTTCCACCGAATTGGCATTGGCATTGGGTGCTGAGTGGCGGAATTCAGCGCCGCGCTTTGCCTTGTTACCATTTAGTTTTTGATTTAGTTCATTTTCAAATTTCCATCATTTACCCCCTTTTACGTTGAAAATGGGGAACGGAGTGTCTTAACACTAGGTTCCCTCTGCTTACCCTGCTATATGCGGGATACAGCGTGAAGCTATATATGTATGTATATACGTTTTACCTATCAAATATTATCCGATACCTTCTCAGTTGAGTGCCACACTCGTCCATGCATACTTTACCTCCACGTAAATATTAATATGAATACTCCTACGTGTATGTATTAAGATATTTATAATACAGGAACGAATTATTAATTTTTGCCTACTTCTAAAAAAGGAGCAATGTAAAATGAAATTATTAAAAAAACAGGAAATCAAAATTAGTATTTTCATTTTCTCGCTCTGGTCACAAGGCAAAGCGCAGCGTTGAGTCCCGTCACTAACGCAATGCCTCAATTCAGCGTAAAGTGGGGAACGGAAATGTTAAAAAAGAATGGAGTGTATTAACACTATTTAGTAATTTTTGTTTTCTTCTATGATTTTGCACCGCATTGTGCCCGCTTTTATCTGTAGATCCCTTCAGTTAGGTTGCCTGGCAGAGATCACTTTTAGTGCCGCCTTTGTACATTTATTGTATTATATTTTTGTTCCTTATGTATCATTTCAAGTGTGCAATAAAGTTTTTATCTATCTATCTATCTAGATTTTCTGGTTCCCTCTGCCTATCCTGCTATATGCGGGATACAGCGTGAAGCTTTATTTAATATAAAAAAAAATACTCTCAAAAAGTCAAAAGGCAGTGCTATTTCCTCTGCCATTATTACTAAAATAAAAAAAAAAAAACCACAGAATAAAAATATATTCATACTTTTTCATATTAAAATACCGCATTAGCCTTAACATGTCACGAGAATGTTTTCGCCTAAGTACTGTTCTATGTAAGTATCATTAGGGAGGAACATGAATCTCGTTATATTATCTCGTTATATATTCGACTGTATTTTTTCATGTCTACCGCATAATGGACGTTTGGACGGTTTCTAAAAATCACGGGTTCGAGTCCCGCTGCTTTCAATTTTTTATTATTATTATTTTCCATTTTGTTAGGCTTACGTAGTGTCCCGCAAAAAGCAGGGTATACAGAGGGAACCTGAGACCTAGTGTTAGGGCACTCTGTCTTCTTAAGCTTTCCGTTCACCACTTTCCATCGAATAGATGCATTGCGTACTGAATGACGGAACTTAATGTCGTGCTTTGCCTTGTTACAAGAGCCAGACAATAAAAATATTAAATATTAATTATTATAGAAAATTAACGCCTGTCGTGGCGCAGAGGCACAAGCGTGCGACTGTAAACGCGACAGGTTGTGGGTTTGATTCCCACTCCAGGAAATGTTTATATTTTCATTTCCTGGGTTTGGTATGCCTCAAATCGGCGGAAAATGGGGAATGGATTTGTTGTAAGATAACGGAGTGTCTTAACACTAGGTTCTCAGGTTCCCTCTGCCTACCCTGCTATATGCGGGATACAGCGTGAAGTTATGTATAGATAATTAATATTTCTATTCCCGGGAGTAGGAATCGAACGCACAACCTGTCGCGTTTACAGTTACATGCTTGTGCCTCTGTTTCACGACTGACCTCAGGTACAAATTTATTTTATTATTTTAAATAGAATTTGAATTCACACTTTACACCAAATATTACGAATAACCCCTAAACCTACAGGTAATAAAGTAAATCAGACTCTTGTAATCGTTGATATTAAACATTCCCCCTCGCTCCGAAGCGTGAATAATACACTGCAAATATAAGCCTTGTAATTTCGATTCATTTCGTTTTTCATATCTTTTGAGAATATCTTAAAATATTTTCGAGATTCATATTTTTATTTCATAAATCAAAGATGTCTTTTTTAACTGACTTCAAAAAGAGAAATTTTCAATTTGTACCTATGTATAACTTTTTACTGGGTGAGCTAATTTTGGTGATTCTTTTTTTATATGATAGTTAGCAATCGCGAGGCGTCCATACAACACGGTTTAAACCGGCTTACCTAACATTTTAAAGTGCAAGTATGAGACCTAAAATAAAAGGTCGCTAGGAAAATGTGGAGTTCGAATTGTATTTAAGTTTGCAAAAAAAAAACAAAGTCAAAAAAGGTGTGAGAGGTAAAATAAAAAGTCATTGCCAAAATTCGTTAGTGAAATTACTAAATACCTTCACATCCTATACCGGCTTCCCTAAATATATGTACTGACCTCCCTAAATATACATCGGCTTCTCTAAATTTACCGGCTTGCCTAACTAAAATTTTCACCCCTGACCACTGATAGCTATTACTTCTGATGCGTTCCATTTTAATTTTGTATGTGTAGTATCTAGTCCTAATATCATAATAATATTAAGTATACTGTCTAAGAATACTACAATGAGAACGGAGTGTCTTAACACTAGGTTCTCAGGTTCCCTCTGCCTACCCCGCTATATACGGGATACAGCGTGAAGTTAAAAAAAATATACATGAAAAAAACATGAAACTAAAAAAATATTTCTTTTCATGTACACACTATTGACCGATCACAAAGTGTTTTACTAAAGATAAAAGTTAGAAGGAAGCAAAATCGATTATTCATGGTACCCTTAGACCTTCGGACGTGATGTAACTGATAACATCCTATATGGGTTAAAAGATTAAACATGACTTTCTAGCGGATTTGGGACAAGAATAATATATTATATACAATTTAAACATATTTTTGGTGAAAATGTATCGCCTGTCGCATAGGCATAAGCGTGCGACTGTAAATGCGACAGGCTGTGGGTTCGATTCCCAATCCAGGAAATGTAAAAGTTTAGTATTTTCATTTTCTGGGTTTTGGTAACAAGGCAAAGAGCAACGATGAGTTCCGCCACTCGGCAGGCAATGACTCAATACGGCGGAAATTGGGGAACGAAGTGTCTTAACACTAGGTTCCCTCTGCCTACCCTTCTATATGCGGGATACAGCGGGAACCTAAAAAAAACACTTAGAAGGAGTGAAAGGGACCTTCCAGGGTCCAAATCGTCATAGCGTGGACTGGTGGCGGTCGAGGACTAAAACCTCACAGACCTCCTGTGAGGTTTTAGTGGGTTATAAGTTACTGGTTGCCGGCCGACTACCCGGTTACCAGTTTAGGAGTCTCGCATAGCCCGTTCGAGTCCTCAATGAATGGGTTCCTGCTAAATGGTTCCCTCACGACAAAAAACACGTGTTCACGTACTTACTCGTTCAATCTGTTTCTCATTATATGTTTCCTTATTCTGTGTAAGTAACACTTAAAGATCTTTAAACTGCAATGTGCCACATACTACAAAAGAATTATTTGTCACTTAAGCATAAAAGATAAGAAAGCTTAGTGTCCTATCTCTCTGCAAAATATAGTAAGTGCGAAAAAGTTCCATGCATCCCGCATAAAAGGGTAGTTAGGGAGAACCTAGTGCTAAGACACTCCGTTCGCCACTTTCCACCCGACTTTAAAACATTACAAGTGGCGGAACTCAACGTCACGACAAACCTCCATACATTGAATAATTCAAGGGAAAAGATACAAAATTTGCATTCAACTACAAACTAATTCAGAAACTTGTCAGGCCGCAACTTAAATTGCTTTTACATCGACAGTCTTTGTAATTAGAACTTTATTATAGGAACTTGGATATTAAATTTGAATCTCACGGGATTGTGGTAGCTTAAGAGAGAGACTAAGGAGAGAAATATGGAGAAACTATTATAAAACGATTAAGAGACCGTCATGGCGCAGTGGGGTAGTCTGGCTGTTTACATGGTGGTTGTAGGTTCGATCCCGAGGGAAGTTGGAGGAAGTAGTGTCTTAACACTGGGTGTTTTCCACGTACCGTGCTTCCTTAAAAAAATTTTTTATCTTTTTTAGTTCCAAAATACTTGAAATTAATTCTTACTTTTAGTATTTTCACGGCTTACGAGTATACCAAATAGGTGCGTAGTCAAAAGAAACCTTATGTAAAGAAGTCTGAATTCAAAAAATTGCGTGCGAAGTGGCGGAACTCAACGCCGTGCTTTGTCCAGAACCACAGCTACAAGAGCGAAGAGAAATGACAATATTTTAAGTTAAAAAAGAGGAGAATTAAGGAGTATTTGTAAAAACTTCTATAAAACTGCTGTATTGTACAAATTTTATAGCCTGTGATTAATTAGTATACTTGTAGCGCGCTGTAATATGTAATTTCTTACCTATCTACTCTACGAGCATGAAACTTGGCACACTTATAGTTTATATATATATATATATATATATTTTAAATAATCCATAAAAAGTATATGTAAATGTTACACACGCTACCATGGTTTGACATCCATGTTTATATAAAATGACAGATACATTACTAAACACAACGCGTTGTTAACGCGTCAACGGGGACACTAGTGTTAAAAAAGCAACAAATGAATTTATCTCGATAGTAATAACCGATTCTGTTGAGCTTTGCGTTTGTGCGTATATCCTATGACGCAGTTTACTAAATGGCTCCCAAGAGATCCCAGTACAATTAACATTACTCCAAGTTTGCAAGTTCTGCGGTAATGTATTGAAAACTAATTTTCTATATGAAAATATATTTTTTCTTTATTTTTTAGCTTCACGCTATATCCACATAGCAGAGTAGGTAGAGAGAACTAGGGAACCTAGTGCTAAGACACTCCGTTCTCTTTCAACATTTCCGTTCACCACTTTCCGCCGAATTGAGGCATTGAGTGGCGGAACTTAACGCCGCTCTTTGCCTTGTTACCAGACCCAGGAAATGAAAATACTAAATATTATTAAAAATTTTCATTTCCTGGAGCGACAATCGAACACACAACCTGTCACTTATACAATCGCACACTTGTGCCTCTGCATACATACATACATACATAGCTTTACGCTGTATACCGCAGCAGGCTAGGCAGAGGGAACCTAGTGTTAAGACACTGTATTGTAGTACTCCACGAATTCAGGACATTGTTGAAATGGTAGAAGCTTATGCCGTTCTTTGTCTCCACAGAGCGGGGAAATAAAATTGACTTAGATATAATAATTACCCCGTAAAGGAATCGAACCCAAAACCACTCGCGTTTCAGAGTCTATCCCACTTCATTACGATAGCCTCAATATAATCAACATTTATTCAATAACATACTTGAGTACCTATTGTTTGAAGGAAATTATCGCCTGAAGGAACCTTGAATACGTAATTAATTTAACATAATAAGACTTCTGTAGTCGATTAGTATAAAGGTAGAAATTTAGTTGACTAAATTAGTTTATGGTTTAGCCCTAAAATTAGTAAAATCTCATAATAAAGCTAGACCTACCCTCGGCTTCGCTCACATAGTCAATGTCATACCATAGTACATTCTATAGCGTATAGTGCGTGTATGCGTTTGTTTGAAGGCTTTGAAGTAGCTAGATTTTCAATTTTTTTTGACAAACAATTATTTATTTATTTATTTATTTATTTTTTTTTATTTATTTATTTATTAAGACAGTTACAGTCCAGTTGTTAGTAAAAATAGAAACTTAAAACTAATATTAAAAATCAATATACTCATTTTCAGAATTCTGTTAGGACTGTTCCGCGTTCTGTTTAATAAAGACGCGGTCCGCTTTCTCAAAATCGCGAAAAAGGCATCGGTCTTCGCTTCTGTAAACATTGCGGACGCACTACAGAAGCGTCGCAGTCCCAACAAAATCCTGAAAGCATTGTTATATTGCACTCTGAGTGCATCTAGCGTCTTTTTATTATAGTTGGTCCACAGAGCACAGGTATAGAAAGTCTGACAGTAGGACTTAAACAATGTTATTTTAGCCTCGTTGCTGCAGCGCGCAAACGGTACTCAGCAATGGCAAGTCATAATCGAGGAGCCAGGTCTCCTGTAGGGCTACGATGTCAGCGCAATCACATAGATTCTTTACACATTCTAAAGATCTTTTAAACCCTTTACAATTAAACGACACTAACGTACTTTTATTAACCATCGTGATTTAATGTCTTTCTAGTACTAGAGTCTTTATTTTTAAACACAATGAACTATATTATGCATGCCAAAATATATTTTTAACTTCTTCTTCTCAATGCCTATATGAATGTGTGTACAGAGTTTCATGATAATCGGTTGAGTTGTTTTGACAGTAAAGCGTAACAAACAAGCTTACATTCATATTTATAACATTAGTAGGGTATATGTTTGACTCCACAACCTGCCTGTTTACAAATAACGAGTTCTTTTCGATATAATCTCGATTCGATTCGATTAACGAATCTCAACACCACGTTTTATTTTACCAGAGCGTGGGAACGAATATAATTTAAATATTATCAGTTACATACATACATAGCTTCACGCTGTATCCCGCATATAGCAGGGTAGGCAAAGGGAACCTAGTGTTAAGACATTGCGTGCTAAGTGGCGGAACTGGACGCCGCGCTTTGCCTTATTACCAAACCCAGTAAATATAAAATGCCATTTTCCTGGAGTGGGAATCGAAACCACAACTATATTATCAGTTGTTTAACAAAATAATTAATGGAAGTACTTTCTTTTCAGCTTTAAGACTTAAGCAAAGAGAACCTAGCGACAATAATCTTTTCTAAATTATCTGTTAATAGATTATGTATGTATGTAATTTTGACACGTATTTTATTATAAGTAAAAGATATAACACCTCTTCAACTTTTAGCTTCAAGCTGTATCCCGCACATAAGAGGGTAGGCAGAGGGAACCTGAGAACCTAGTGTTAAGACACTCCGTTCTCTTTTAACATTTCTGTTCCCCACTTTCCGGCGCATTAAAGATTTGCATGCTCAGTATAAAGCTGCATTTTTTTCAGTTTCACGCTGTATCCCGCATATAGCAAGGTAGACAGAGGGAACCTGAGAACCTAGTGTTAAAACACTCCGTTTCCCACTTTCCCCCAAATTGAGGCGTGCTGGGTGGCGGAAGTCAACGCCACGCTTTGCCTTGTTAACAAACCCAGGAAATGCAAACACTAAGCTTTTACATTTCCTGGAGTGGGAATCGAACCCACAATCTGTCTCGTTTACAGTCGCACGCTTGTACCTCTTCGCCACA
Source organism: Philaethria dido (assembly GCA_033558755.1). NCBI lineage: Eukaryota > Metazoa > Arthropoda > Insecta > Lepidoptera > Nymphalidae > Philaethria > Philaethria dido. The sequence continues at coordinate 31,626 of JAKGSA010001206.1, read as the reverse complement.
ACAAGCTTCATATTTTTACCCCCTTTTTACCAAGAAATGACCTTCACTTAGTCTCCCTACAACTTGACATTGGCAAAGCAATTGCAAAGAACATATAAAGCTATTTTCCAAACAAACCTGCTATTCCCAATAGTTTTCGTTACAATAAAACCGTTATATTATCTCTTTAAGTCAACATCAAAAAGGATCAGGCCATTCAAGGACCCTTCCAATATTACAATAGCATCAATTATTAGAATGACTTGAATAGAATTCTTAAGTAGAATCCAATAAAACTAAAAAGGGATGAATGCTATAAATATTCGTCTTTTTTGTTATTTTTGGGACTTTTATCATATAAATAAAAAAGGTTATTTAAAATATTCTTCATTCTTATCAGTCTGATGAGTGTATAAAGCTATCGCCGCTCATCAGGCAGTTGTGTCTGTTGAGAATTGCCTGCGAGAAACTCAACAGTTACTCTTTTTAAACTTACAAGTATAAAACTGTATAAGTTTCAGTATAAATATTGTATTTCGATATCAATTCGACTGTATTTTTTTATGTGTTACCGCATAACTTTTTACTGGGTGAACCAATTTTGGTGATTCTTTTGTTATATGATAGATAGTGCTTCTGATATGGTCCCATTTAAATTTAGTTAAGATCTGACAAACAGTTTTAAAGTTGTTCGTAATAGTTTTACTTTTTAGTGCATTTTGTATGTCAGTTTTTATTGTTTCAATCTATATATTTTAATTTTTTTTTTATTGACAACGGACGGCAAACGAGCAGAAGGACCACATGATGGTAAGTGGTTACCTTCGCCCATAGACATCTACAACACCAGAGATGTTGTAGATGCGTTGCCAACCTAGAGAATACTGATGGAAGGGAGGACAATGTAGTAGTCCACTATCAGAACCACCACATTTTATGGAAAGGATGGGTGGGAAAGGGGAAAATCTGGCTTACATGCCATCGAACCGGAACACATCATAAGATATTTGGCGGTTCGTCTTTGACATGATAGTGGTCGCGAGCCAGTCGGAGGACGAACCTCCTACCACCTTAATACGTGAAGCAAAAACTTAGTAGATTTTTTTAATAAAAATAACGCGGATCGAGGGGCATGAAATTTGGTACACCTATAGTTTATATAGAGAAGGAGTGCAGAATGATAGTATCTTTTTAAAATAATATATAAAAAGTATATTAAATTAATAAAATAAATATTACACAAATTACCATTATATAAAGTGACATATACACGCGTATAGGACGCGTTATTAACGCGTCAACGGCAACACTAGTATTAATTATTACTTCAACTGTATTGTGTTTAAAAAATTAAAACGTACAAACAATTTAATATAGAAAAACAATATTTCGGGAACCCTTTGTGAATTTTGTTAACGCAAGCGTATGGACAGCCTTTTGTCGTGAATGTTTGATAGCAACGGATATATTTCGTTTTAAAATAAATAAAATCAGGACGCCTGTTGTGGCACAGAGACACAAGCGTGCGACTGTAAACGCAACAGGTTGTGGGTTCGATTCCCAGTCCAGGTAATTAAAAAAAAACAGTACTTTCATTTCCTGGATTTGGTGACAAGGCAAAGCGCGACGTCGAGTTCCACCACTCAGCACGCAATACCTTATATCGGCGGAAAGTGGGGAACGGTGTGTCTTAACACTAGGTTATTAGGTTCCATCTGCCTATCTATATGCGACACAGAGTAATGCTTAAAAATATATTAAACAAATATGGCTAAAGCATATACAAAATTTCATTTCTATGAATGAATTTTTTACCTCGTTCTCGAGTACGACCTGTATTCCTATTTATGACGCCGACAAGTCTAGACTAAATAATCACTTATTAAAGCAAAAAATAACAAATGAATTAAAGATAGACTCAATGGCGGCATTAATCATAAAATGATTAATTTTAATATATTTTTAAACCAACCAACTTCCAAAAAGGAGGTTACCAGTGCGATTGTATTCTTACCCGACTGCAGAGGAAGGTTATGTTTTTCGCGCGTATCATGTATGTTTGTAATATTTATGTAATATTTATTACCTCATATCTTCTAAACTTGTAGACAGACTTATATAATTAAGATGACGTTACGTAGGTATTGATACGCCAAGTGTTCTTAGATATGTCAGCTCACTCTTAATTTAATATGGCGCCCTCTAGAGGCAATTACGTCATGAATAAAAACAAAAAAAATCGTTGATGGGTACCGTGTGGAGTCAAATGAAAGGACTTAATTAGTACATTTCAAATATATAACACATAACTAGCTTTTGTTGCATTCTTTATTTGTATTTGCTTCCTAAAAACAAAATTTCCCAAATGTGCACGTTCTTTTCAATTCAATCCTTAAGCAGTCGAATTTTTTATTCTTTATAATATTGGTTCTTGTTTATGTGTATTATCGCATAACTTTGTACTAATTTGATATTTTTTTTATATGATAGCTAGTGCTACTGATGTTATCCTATCATGTGGCGAGTTTTTGAGTTATTCGTAATAATTTTACTTTTTAATGTTGTAGCATTTAAAGGTTTTACTACCTACTTCTTTTTGTTAAAATTTTAATACAAAAAAAATACAGTTGAGTCCTCCCCCTTCTTTATCCCCCATTTTTTTAAAGTGATTTAAAACAGACATAATTTCTTTTTCACATTCTGAAAATTTTAAAGTTCTAATTTAATAAAAAGCTATGTTTTCCACAAAAAATACAAAAAAATATCTAATTTCAGCAATCATATTACAAAGAACTTTTCATTATTCAGTGATAAGAGCCCTCTTTGAGCTAATGAATGTAAAATGACCGTCTATCAAACAATGTTTATTATATTACTATATATTTATTGTTACTAGTGTCCCCGTTGACGCGTTAACAACGCGTTGTCTGTACGCGTTGTGTGTATAAACATGGATGTCAAACTATAGTAGTGTGTGTAACATTTATTTAAAAACATTAGCATTCTGCACCCCTTCTCTATATAAACTATAAGTGTGCCAAGTTTCATGCACCTCCGTCCGCGTAATTTTCGTAAAAAGGGATTAAAAGTTTTTGCTTAACGTATTAATATATAGAAATTCGTGTTACTGTACATTTATTGTTAATACCCTACAATATGTGAAAACACCGCTTTGGTACTCCTTGTAAACACGATACGGAATTATAAAATAAGAGTTTTACTAAAAACGAAAAGTGTTTTCGAACAAAATAAGCCAGCTTAAAAATATTCGTTACAAAATTAAACGTAATTTGTTACGTATGGCCACAAAAAGAAAGACACTAACCTGGCAGGCGAAGCAGCGTCCGCACGCCATCTCGTGATGAATCACAGTTTTGGGAATGAGAAATGGTGGTAACGGGTGAGACAGATGTTAACACTACGCACCACTGTCTTTAATTTTTACAAACTCACATTTATTATTCTAACTAATAACTAATTAAAATTTTAATTTCAAGAAGTCACTGACCTTGATTCTCCTTGCCAGGTCTACTGTTTGATCTTCACGCGTACTCGTTCTACCGCCATTACAAATGTACGACCATAAGAATATCTACGAGGGTGTGTTCAAAAAGTAAAGGTGACTTGTATTTTAAGAAAAAATATTTATTTATTTATCAATATTTATGTTGTCCCTTCAGTAATCCTCAGATACCACAATACACTTAGTGCCAACGGTTTTCCAATCGTCAAAGCACTTCTCATAAGCACTTTTCGGTATAGCCTTGAGCTCTTCCAGCGATGCAGTCTTTATCTCTTCAATCGTTTGCAAAACCTCCGTCCTTTCATGGATCTCTTTAGTTTTGGGAACAAAGAAAAAAGTCACATGGGGCCAAATCCGGCGAATATGGTTCGGCTGAGGCATGATTGTGGTGTTGTTTTTGGCCAAAAATCTCTCACCAGCAAAAAGATGGAATGATGAGCAATTTCCGGAACAAACTTCGCTGACACACGTCTCATGCCCAAAACGTTAGAAAAAAAATGTCATGGCACGAGCCAAGCGATATACCAACATCCTCAACGCTTCCTCTGATAGTGATTCGACTGAATTTTCAGAACAATTTTCTTCACTGCTTGAACGTTTTCATCAGTTGTTGATGCGGAAGAAAATCCAGAGCGGCTTTCGTCATTGGCACATCTTCCCGGCCCATCTTGGAAGAGTTTGTACCACTTGTAAACATTTTTACTCAGAACAGTTTCACCGTATGCCACTGTCAACATTTTTAAAGTGTTTCGGAGCACTTTATTTTATTTTTACACAAAATTTGATGCAAATCCATATTTTCGATAGCAAGAAATCGCCAGAGCACGCAAAACACTTATAACCTTTACGCCTCTCCCAACCAAACAAAAAATGCTATACACTTGAAACTTGGTACAGATGTTCGGGAAGAGTGTACCAACATAACAAAATAAAAAAATCGATAATCGAAAGTACGTTGCCCGCCAAATTTGAAAAGTCACCTTACTTTTTGAACACACCTCGTACAAGTAGAACCATACCTTTCCCGATATGTCCGTATTGCGAGAGCTCCATTTTGATGATATTCTCCATAAATCAAAATCATATCAGTGTATTTCGCAGAAGTATACTTGACACGCGCCATTATTAAAAAATAAACAATCTAAATAAGGAACAAACACTTGTCTCGTTTTGTATGACGAAAATAAATTAAATACTAACATAAAACAACGACAATAATAAAAGAAAGGAAATAATTTGAAAAAGTCACAGGACGAACGACGCGTAAGTATAACAACTTCAGTTACTAAGCGATGTACGCAGCGCGGTGCACGACTGATGACACTAAGAACTAACCCAAACTTCCAAATATTGGCATTTCTCTTTCCGCTAAGTATAAATAAGCAAAACACAGACATTTATTACAATTTGATTACTAATTTTGATTAATGTCTATTAAGAAATTTTAAAATATTTTATGACTTGATCTAAAAGTCTAAATTATATTTTTCATTCAAGAATTAATCTTTATTCAATGTAAAAAATATTTGTTATGACTTTGCTATTCCTTTCTGTCATGGTCAAGGTCATTCTTAATTGAATTTTCGAAAATGATAACATTATCAGCCGTCTCCATTTTATTTGTAAATGTATTTATGGGTTTGTAATTCCATTATTTATTTATGAGCGCAATTGAAAATTTGATGTATCTGTAAGAAAGCCATTACATGAAAATTAACATCAAGCTAAATCAACTTTAAACGGATATTCTTCTAGTCCATAACTTTTTTATAATTACTTTTTACATAAATAATCTAGTAATTATTATAACAATTATTTATACACTACTTATTCGATATTTGTAAAATAAAAATATGAATCGTCAATAAATAATTTATTTAAATATTGTAACTTAAAATGGTAGCATTCTACTCTGTGGTCCGTCGTCGTAGCCTTCCATCTTTCCCGCCAATTTCTTTTAAATTTATATGTTGCTAATCGGTCAAATAAGTGCTTAAAAATTGCACAGACAAATAAAATCGATTTCTATGTAATTATGGAAATCGATTTCATAAAATATCATGTAAGAATAATTTCTTACATGATATTTTATAATAAAAAATAATTTACCAAAATTTTAAAGCATAACAAAGTAATAGTTAATAAAAAGTAAAGTAATAGTTCATTCGTTTTCTCCCTCTTTCACTTTAAGGTAAAAGTTGTCATTAATATCTACCTGATTTTAATATATTTTTTATTATAACAGTGTTAAATAAAAAAATCCATAATAGTAAATAATTACTTAAAATAATTAAAAAAGTAGATACTATTTAATAAAAATAACTTAGCATATCGATTTTTAAGAATCGATTTACTAGATTGTCCTAGTATATTGATTTTTAATTATCTGTGTAAGTTAGTTGTCTTTTACATGTCAAGGTCAACATGCGACTGGGTTTTGCTTATTTACATTATTTTTGTTCAATTTCAGTTTGTGTTAGTCAAAATTATTATTACTGTTGAAATTTCTGAAAGTTAACTTACTGATACTAACGTGATTTGTATGAGTTATAATTATTGTCGAGTGAATTTTAAAGTGGATATTAATTTATACTATTGAAGTGTTAAAAAGCAAAACACAGAATCTGAAACTCAGTTTATGGACTATTTATGTAAAGAATATTAATAGAGCAGAATACTTATGTTAAAAACTGTAAGTAAAACGTGTTTCTAACGATGAGGATCTAAAACGAATGAATTCTATGTGATTACCATTATCGCTTATAATTTTTAAGTAAGTTTTTAAGAGCTGTGGTAGCATTAGTTGTTTTTTTAAAATAATTTAATAGGAACTGAGATAACATGACTGTCTAAAACCCTATCTAAATCCTCTTCAGAGTAATGTGATTATTTTATTATAAACAATAGACACGTGCGTGAAAGAGAAAGAGATATCTTCACTCTTCTTCCTTTTTGCCTCAAAATTCTTTTTCTATAAAAGCTGCCCACCTATGGAATAGTTTACCGCTTGAAATAAAGATGCGCCAAAGTTTATTTATTTTTAAAGCTACTTAAAGAATCATTATTTAAATATTTAATTTTTGGGCCTTTGTTTATTTATTTATTTTTCTTTTTTTTGAGGACATATAATCTATATAATGTCTATTTATGTATTGTCCATAATGTATGTAATGTATGTATGTCTTGTAGCCATGTAGCAATAACTATATATATGTATGTATGTATATATAATGTATGTATGTATGTATGAATGGCAATAACCAAATGCCCAGCACTTATAATTATGTATTTAGTTTGTATTTTTAATTAACATATATATAATTTTAATTTTAATTTAATTGTAATCCTGATTAATTTTGCACCGCCTTCCACTACTTTATGCAAATCCCTATATCAAAAGGTTGCCTGGAAAGACTAAACTTTAGCGATAAGGCCGCCTATTGTGCGGCTATTACTACGGTACTTCCTATGTTATTTGTTTGTTTTGTGCAATAAAGAATATTTGTTTGTTTGTTTGTTTGATATCTGTCAAGAATATTTTTTAGAATGAAATATGGAAGATCGCAACAAAAGCAAAACGTATATTAGTATTTTGGCCAGTATAAATAATAGGCCATCGATTATTGTAATACAGAGAGCGGTTAAATCGGGGAATCAAAGAAAGTAGTCGCACCCTAAACCGTAGACACATGCCTTGATTGATTATTATGTGTACGGTCTTGAAGTATTGTACTCTACATGTGGTGGACCTACTCGTAAGTTCAACAATACAACCTGTATAAGTCAAAGTCAAAGTCAAAAGTCAAAGAGTATAAACAATTAAAATTTTAAAAATAAAATTATTCGAGGCATATATCAAAATTACATGTCAGATCTCAATGAAATTTAAATTAGACCATATCTAAACTTATACGCGCCCTTCTACCACTTCCTGCCTTTGCCTTTGAAAACTCAGCTATCTTATAGATCTTTTGAAAAATTAAAAAAAAAAAAGAATTCTGATCAATTGACAGCCTCTTTTTTAGTCGGTTAAACAGCAGCTTCAATCTTTACTATTATTGTATACTAAAGGTGATCAAAGAGAACCCTAGTGTCAAAACACCTCCACCCATTACTATTTACTAAAGAGTTCCGTTGACGTTAACAACGCGTTATCTATCAATGTATGTCACTTTATATACAAGCATCGAGCGGTATCGAAACACTTAAGTCTGAGGAACTTTGCTTTGCTGTGCGTGTTCTACCGCTTGTATATTAAGGTTACCTGTGTTCTGAAGGGAATTGTTTGACATGATGCCCGGCTACTTTTCACCATCCGCACCGCTCGCCATCGACAGGGAGTTCATGCTCACACTTTGGGCCTAAATGGTCCCAGAACATTTTCATTTTCAAAGACTTTTCTTCCACCAGACTCTCCAATTTGTGGAATGGTCTCCCTGCCGAGAACTTTCCCAGAAGGAGGGCTACAATATGGGGTTCTTGAAAGAGAAGAGGGGGAATAAATAGGTTTTGAAGAGGGTCGGCACGGCTTGGCACCTGCACCATCAGGTGGGCCGTGTGTCTTGTTGCCACTACCGTGGTATAAAAAAAAAAAAAAAAAAAAAAAGCATATTTTGAAGCATTATTTAACAAATACCATATAATGCACTCCTTCGCTATATAAACTATAAGTGTACCAAGTTTCATGCTTCTCTTTCCGCGTTATTTTCATAAAGGGGTACACATTTTTTTGCTTCAGTGATATCTATATATAGATTGTTAGTTTATGACAAATTACACAAAGAAAGTTTTTATAATTTGTACTCTGTTATTGTAGTCTGATATATAAACTGTATTACTATAGAGTTTCATAAAGATCCGTTTAGATAAGACTCTCCGCTCTCTACTTCATGACATTTTAATTTCATAAAAATAAAAGGTTCTCAGATTCGACAATTTGTATCTGGTTACGGCATAAGTTTAGGTTATTCAATGGAGAAGTAATAATATAATGGTGTCTATTTCAAAGAGAGTACCATTGTCCGGTAATAAATATTTCTAAATCATAAGAATAAATTTGTACGACGGGATATTTACCATGTATTGTTTTTATTTTGAACTCCCGATATTTCGATGCTGTTGCAAGCACCATGATCCCGTCGAACAAACTTATTCTTACGTATGTGACCATGAGGGTTTAAAGTCATATATTTCTAAATCATTGAATTATGAGAAAAACAAAAAAATGTCCCGCTGAGTTTCTTGCGCCGGTTCTGCTCAGGTGTGAGACATTAAATTTAGCGAACCGGTGGTAAATTATTTGACGTTCAAAATATGAAGCATGTAACATTTTGTTTTGAATAAAATTATTTGACTTTGACTGTACGCCTTTCGTGGCGGAGAGGCACAAGAGTTTGACTGTAGAACGTAACAGGTTGTGGGTTCGATTCCCATTCACGGAAATGAAAATGTTAAATATTATTTAGTATTTTCATTATCTGGTCCGGTAACAAAATAAAGCATAGCGTTGAATTTCCCCACTCAGCACGCAATGCCTAAATTCGGCGAAAAGTGGAGAACGGAATTGTTGAAAGAGAACGGAGTGTGTGAGTGTCTTAACACTAGGTTCTCAGGTTCTCTCTGCCTACCCTGCAGTATACGAGATACAGCGTGAAGCCTAAAAAGAGCTAGTACTTCTGATGTTATGTCATTTAAATTTATTTAAGATCCAACGAATAGTTTTCGAGTTATTCATAATACTTTTTTTGTTTATTTTATTTGAAATCAGTTAAAATCTAAAATAAATCTTATAACACACACACAGCCAGGATACTATACAAGTATATCACAAAGTAACTTTTCGATAATGGTGAACACATATCGTAGTAAAATGCATTTGCCTCTAAAAGCCTGAACGAACGACTAGTTAGCCAATTTATATTGCATCGATGTGATATACTCGTAAATATAAATTTACTCAGTACCTATATATATGTATACTAGCTGTTGCCCTCGGTTTCGCTCACGTGGGTTATGTCAGTCCATACTAGATATTATTATTAGGGTGCAGTACGTATATACGTTCATTTGAATATTTTAACGCCTGTCGTGGCGCAGAGGCACAAGCGTGCGACTGTAAACGCGACAGGTTGTGGGTTCGATTCCCACTCCAGGAAATGAAAAATTTAGTATTGTCATTTCTTGGGTTTGGTAACATGGAAAAGCGCGGCGTTGAGTTCCGCTTCTCAACACGCAATGCCTCAATTCGGCGGAAAGTGGGGAACGGAAATGTTGAAAGAGAATGGAGTGTCTTAACATTAGGTTCCCTGGTTCCCTCTGCCTACCCCGCTATATGCGGGATACAGCGTGAAGCTGTGTCCCCACGCAAGCCTTCCAAAGGACCGGGTTCCTTTGAACCCGAGAATTTATAATGAGATACATAATAATAATACTTTTAAGTAGCTAGCTTTCAAATTTTTTGATGAACAATTCTGTCTTTTTTTTTTGTAATAAAATGTATCCTTCGTTTTAAAAAATCTCTAAGAATATGTATACAATGTGTGTGTGTGTAACGCCTACCGTGGCGCAGTGGCACAGGCGTGCAACTGTTAACGCGATAGGTTGCGGGTTCGATTCCCACTCCAGGAAATGTAGTAATTTCATTTTCTGGGTTTGGTAACAAGGCAAAGCGCGGAGTTGAGTTCCGCCACTCAGGACGCAATTCCTCAATTCGGCGGAAAGTGGGGAACGGAGTGTCTTAACAGTAGGTTCTCAGGTTCTGCCTACCCTGCTATATGTGGATAAGCAGAGTGAAGCCAAACAAAAAAATATATATGTGTACAGAGTTTCATATTCGGGTTGAGTAGTTTTTTTTCTTTTTATGGATAACGGATGGCAAACGAGCAGAAGGTCCACCTGATGGATACCTTCGTTCATGAACATCTAAGCAACACCAGAGATGTTGTAGATGCGCTGCCAACCTAGAGGATACAGATGGAAGAGGAGGATATTGTAGTATTCCGTTCTCGAACCACCACATTTTGGGGAAAGGATGGGTGGGAATGGAAAACCTGGCTTACACATGCCATCGAACCCGGAACACATCATAAGATATTTGGCGGTTCGTCTTTGACATGATAGTGGTCGCGAGCCAGACGGAGGACGAACTCTCCCTACCACCAAACTATATAGTTTATAATATTACATATTAATGTATATAGTTTAAAAGCACTCAATGACTAAATTGTAGCTACCTATTGTGTTCAGCGATAGAATAGTTGCTAACTGGGTTAGGGTGTGCCAGTACAAATCGAGTTATGTTTCAGTTCTACCTTCATCTGATGGCAAAATGCACTAAACTTCATGGAATCTATTACAAATTGATATTGATATTGATTTATATACGCCTTCTAAACTAATTAAATCATTATATTTAACATGTTATGGACCCCTGAGAACGTAGTGTCCTAACACTAGGTGTCTTAGAGGACACTACTGCCCTTCACATTACCATCTTCCATTTTCAACGCCGCGCTCTTTGGTTTAGTACCCAGGAAATGAAAAATAATTAAACTTACATTTCCTGAGCGGGCATCGAACCCGCACCATGTCACGCTCATGGCTCCACGAGCACTGTGGGCCGCGACAGGCATTTTTCACCCATTTTTTTTCTTTTAACTTCACGCTGTAACCCGCATAGCAGGTAGGCAGAGGAACCAGAGAACCTAGTGTTAAGACACTCCATTCTCTTTCATCAATTCCGTTCCCCACTTTCCGCCGAATTAAGGCATTGCGTGTTGAGTGGCGGAGCTCAACGCCGCGCTTTGCCTCGTTACCAAACCCAAGAAATGAAAATACTAAATTTAATCTAATTCATCGTGTATATTTAAGTATTCGAGAATACAGTTTAGGAAACCCGACATTTCAAACATTTTACCGTCCGTGGTCACAGGCAAACATTTGGGAGAGGTAGCCGAATACCAAAATAGAGGTAATTAAACCGGTTAAAATAGTTTTAATAAAATGTAAGTGTATTATGGCGCAATGGGATAACGTCTAACTAAACGCGATTGGTTGCGGGTTCGATTCTCACTCGGGGGAATAATTATATGTTTAAGTTATTTACATCTCTCTGCTCTGGTAAGACATATACAATAATACAAATACAAAACATTTATTTTAAAAACTTGTTAGAGTTTTACTTGTTAAAACGCCTGTCGTGACGCAGAGGCACAAGCGTGCGACTGTATACGTGACAGGTTGTGGGTTCGATTCCCACTCCAGGAAATGGAATTTTTCTTTTCCTGGGTCTGGTAACAAGGCAAAGAGCCGCGTTGAGTTCCGCCACTCAGCACGGAATGCCTCAATTCGGCGGAAAGTGGGGAACGGAGTGTCTTAACACTAGGTTCCCTCTGCCTACCCTGCTATATGCGGGTTACAGCGTGAAGCTATGTATGTATGATAATTTTTTAATAAGTTCCTTCTATAAAGCACCTTCACGCATTATCCATCTAAGCAGGGTAGTCAAAAAGAACCTAGTGTCTAGACACTCCGTTCGCCGCTGTATGCCTGAACTCGAGATATTGCGTGTTAAGTGGTGGAAGTCAACGCCGCGCTTTGGCTTATCAGAAGGGTGTGAAATAATTTTAATATAATCATTTCACCGAGTGGAAATCGAACCCACATTGCACGGAACTGAACACCGCGTTTTGTATCGTTCTTTCTATATTTTTTTAGCTTCACGCTGTATCCCGCACATAGCAGGGTAGGCAGAGGGAACCTGAGAACCGACGTGTTAAGACACTCCGTATAAGAAATATATAATCTTCTTAATATAATAAAGTCAAATTTCGTTAACATTTAAGTCTACATAATTGAATTTGACATTACCTCTAATGAAAAACGAACTTCTTTAATTATTCGCATAGTAATAATGTACATTGCTTTTATTGAGGTCATCATGTCGCAGTGAGATAGTATGACTATAAACGCAATTGGTTCTGGGTTCGAGACACCCTGGGGGGAATAATTAGAATACAATAGAATACGCCTGTCGTGGCGCAGAGACACAAGCGTGCGACTGTAAACGCTACAGGTTGCGGGTTCGATTCCCACTCCAGGAAATGTTAGTATTTTCATTTCCTGGGTTTGATAACAAGGCTTAAGCGTGGCGTTGAGTTCCGCCACTCAAGACGCAATGCCTCAATTCGGCAGATAGTGGGAAACAGAATTGTTATAAGAGAACGGAGTGTCTTAAGTGAGTTGAGTGTCGAAATGTAAAAGTTTAGTATTCTCATTTCCTGGGTATTTACTTCAAATCCTTTTTAACGAAAATTAAGCGGACGGTGGAGCATGAACCTTGGTACAATTATAGTTTATATAGCGAAGGAGTGCAGATCTTTTTAAAATAATGCATAAAAAATATATTAATGTAATAAAATAAATGTTATATAAATTGACATAAACGTTGTCAAGCAACGCGTTGTTAACGCGTCAACGGGAACTCTTGTTTTATTAATTCAACATATTTCTTACACATTAATTAAAAAAGGTATTATCTTCCTGCACTCCTGTTTAAACTATAAATGTGCCAAGTTTCATGCTCCTCCGTCCGCGTAATTTTCGTAAAAAGGGGTACAAAGTTTTTGCTTCACGTATTAATATATAGGTAGGTATTTGTCACAAAAGGCTAGTCACAAGTAGCCATCATGACAAAATAATTGAGTTAAGTACGCCTTAATAGCTTAACAAGTTTCTGTTGGCAAAAAACTGGCAAAGTGTGATGTGAATTTAAAAACGAAAGGTTCCGTACATATTCGTACATATATATACGCACAAGCGTGTGTGAGGCAAAAGTTTAGTATTTTCATTTCCTGGGTTTGATAACTAGGCAAAGCGCGACGTTGAGTCCCGTCACTTTTTAACTGAAATTTTAACATAAAAGAAAACACAGTTCAAACAAAATACCTGAAAAACTCATCAGATCTTATCTAAATTTAAATCAGAAACACTATCATAAAAAAAGTCACCCACTAAAAATTTATGCGCATGAAAAAATACAATCGAATTGATAACCTCTTTTTTTGAGATCATTTAAAAAAATATAAAAAAATTACAGAGAACATAAACCCGACTGAACCAATTCTTTAAATTTAGGAAGCAAATATAACTATAGAAGGCTATAAAAGTTATATAACATATATTTGATATGTGCTAATTAAGTACTTTTTGGTACCGCACACGATCGTTAACGATATTTTGTTTTTATTCACGACGTTATGGCCTCTAGAGGGCGCCATATTGAATTAAAAGTAACGACACACATCTAAGAACACTTGGCGTGTCCATACCTAGATAGGTATGACGTTAGATAACGTCACCTTAATTATATAATTCGGTCCATGGGTTTCGAAGATATGAGGTAACAAAGAATATTACGAACATACATGATACGCGCGAAAAACATAACCCTCCTCTGACAGTCGGGTAAAAAGGTGTATATATATGAAGTCTACCGTTTTTTCCTTTATTAAAGAACCCTAAAAAGAAAAAATATGGGTCACGTAACGGTTTCACCATGTGCGCGCTAATTCTACTAAAAGGGTATATTTCATGGTGATATTGTTAGCCATATTGATTTTGTTACACTACTACTACTTTAGTGTTCATGGTTTAGAGAATAGACATACATACATAGATTCACGCTGTATCCCGCACATAGCAGGGTAAGCAAGGGGGAACTTGAGAACATAGTGTTAAGACACTCCGTTCTATTAAGATTTCCGTTCTCTACTTTCCAAATTAAGGTGTTGCGTGCTGAGTGGCGAAACTTAACGCCGCACTTTTCCTTGTTACCAGAGCGAGCAAATGAAATTATCAAATAGTAATTATGGTTTTTTTTTAGCTTCACGTTGTATCCCGCATATAGCAGGGTAGGCAGAGGGAACCTGAGAATCTAGTGATAAGACACTCCGTTCCCCACTTACCGCCGAATTGAGGCATTGCGTGCTGAGTGGCGAAACCCAATGCCGCGCTTTGACTTATTACCAAACCCAGGAAATGAAAATAATAAACTTTTACATTTCCTGGAGTGGGATTTGAACCCACAAGCTGCCGTGTTTACAGTCGCATGCTTGTGCCTCTGCGCCATGACTAGCTTCTAGTGAATAAATTTACGTAGTTATACGTGAATCAAAAAAAATTGGATGCCAGTTTAACCGACTTCCAATAAAGACTTCACTTTCAACTCGAATATTTTTTCATTAATTTAGATAATTTTTTTTGATGATAGCTAGTGCTTTTCACGTGATCTCGCTTAAATCTAGTTAAGATCTGATAAGTTCTTGAGTTATTCGTAATCATTTTAATCTATTTTTGAGTTAAAAAACTAAAAACATGAAAAATGAGTGAAAACTAGCTGTCTGGGTCGGAATTGAAACAAGGTCGCTAAACAATACAATATTTGGGGTTACGGTGTCCTCGACCTTAGTATGGCGTGTTAACAGGACGGACGATATAAATGTAGTTTATATGAAGCAAAACAATTTTAATGTCATAAGGCGCAATGTCAGTGACTGTAAATGCGATTGGTAGTGAGTTCGAATACCTCTCGGAGAAAGGTTCGATTCCCACTCCAGGAAATGTAAAATTTAGTATTTTCATTTCTTGGGTTTGGTAACAAGGCAAAAGCGCGGCGTTGAGTTCCGCCACTCAACACGCAATGCCTCCATTCGGCGGAAAGTGGGGAACGGAATTATTGAAAGAAAAGACTCTCCAGTCTTAACACTGGGTTCTCTGGTTCCCTCTGCCTACCCTTCTATATGCGGGATACAGCGTGAAGTTAAAAAAAAAAAGAAAATATTTCTTCTACTCTGATAAATAAAGCGTTACGTTTAGTTCCGATACCTAACACACAATGTCTTAAATTAGGAGAGCGGAGTGATTTATATAAATACGTGAAGCAACAACTTTGGATCTCTATTTACGACAATTACGCGGACGGAGGAGCATGACACTTGACACACTTATAGTTTATATAGAGAAAGAGTGCAGAATCCTTATATTTTTTTAAATAATGCATAAAAAGTATATTAAATTACGAAAATAAAGGTTACACACACTACCATAGTTTGACATCCATGTTTATATAAAGTGATATATACATTGCTAAAGACAACGCGTTGTTAACGCGTCAACGGGGACACTAGTAATAATAAAACATCTTTCTAACCACAATTTTCTTTGAACAATCCTGTTGAAATTACAACTGTCACTAACAGTCTTACAATAAACGAGTATAAAGGACAAATGCTAAGAAAATGAATTTAAGTATTTTTAAACGTTCTTATTCCTTACGAGTTTCTCTTCGTGGTTAAATGAAGTTTTGTCAGAAACTTACTATTGTAGTAACGTTTTTTTATATTTTTAACCGATTGCGAAACCATAAATTATTATGTTATAGCTAGTGCTTCTAATGTGGTTCCAAATTTAGTTCAAATCTGATGCGTTTTTGAGTCATTCGTGATAATGTTACTTTTAAATACAATTTTTGCCAAAACTGAAAGTCGGCTACTTTCGGTTTTGGCAAAAATTTAATTATTTCAGCGTAACTATTTCCTACATAGCAGGATAGTCAAAAAAAACCTTAAAATACCAAAAAACTTTATTTGCCAATTTTCGTTCGAAATGGGGAGATAGTGTCTAGTAGCGGAACTTACTGCTCTCTGTCTTACCAGAGCGGAGAAATGAAAACATAATCGTTCTACGAAAATATAATAAATGTCCTATTTCATCTTTTCTTAAAAACGTATAATCTATCTCTTTTTGGTGACGTATTTTCGTTACACCAAGTTTAAAGTCAAAACGATTCCATTCACTTCAAAAATGAGGGTACATTTGAAACAATTTGTACCGGAAATAACAACTATATTTCCACCACTATATTGCCGTATCCGCCTATATCCGGTTGACACATTTGTACCTTAGAACAAGTATTAAATGGAAGAGCTATAGTTTCTATAAAAATATTATCAATTTCTAATTATTTTATCAATTTCTTATGCCATCTTTCAAATTTTGCAGTTTTCTTTGCGTTGTTAAGGTCCACCAATTAACAAACAATGACTGTGAATCTGGAATTCGGACGGAAAGGTGGTGAATGGAGTGTCTTAACACTAGGTTCACTGACTACCGTGCTATGCGGGATAAAGTGTGAAACTGCTTTTTTATATGTTAAGATCAGATAATCAGTTAAAAAAAAATTCACTTATATATTATATACTGAAACGGAGGAGGTTCTTTATTTGACTGTATTTTTTATGTATGCATAATTTTTTACAGGATGACCCAATTTTGATTTAAATACATACATTTTCTCTCGTAGGGAACAGAAGTCTTAAGAGAGCGGAGTGACTTAACACTAGGTTCTCAGGTTTCCTCTGCCTACCCTGCTATATGCGGGATACAGCGTGAAGATAAAAAAAATATTACTAGAAGCTGGTTTTATGTACCTTTTTAACTTCTTTATTAAATATATAAAGGCTAATTTGTCTAAAAATAACTCTTAAAGAATTGTTAACAGTGTAAAATTTGCGGCATACAGCGTGAAGCTATATATATACCTACATTGTATTTTAAACACACAATCTCGCTAGCGAAAATCAAACCCACTACTTCCTCAGTCAAATATTTCTCGTGTATCACTTCTAATTTTCCCTCTAAGCTATGTAATGCTACTATTATGAAAGGTGTTAGTCATGGTATAGTTACAAAATGTCATTTGCTTTTAACCTTATTACATAAGCGAGCGATTTTTGGTATATTAGAGTATTTTTTACCAACCTCCTCCAAAATGAAAATGAAAGTGAAACTTATATTGATCCTTCTTTATTAACTTAAGTTAGAATATTATTAATACAAACAATATAATTAAGATATTAACATAAAACAAACATTAATGCCTGTCGTGGCATAGAAGCACAAGCGTGCGACTGTAAACGCGACAGATTGTGGGTTCGATTCCCACTGCAGAAAAGGGAATTTTGCATTTCCTAGGTTTGGTAACAAGACAAAGCGCGGCGTTGAGTTCCGCCACTCAGCACGCAATGCCTCAACTCGACGGAAAGTGGGGAACGGAGTGTCTTAACACTAGGATCCCTCTACCTACCCTGCTATACACGGGATACAGCGTGAAGCTATGTATGTATGTATGTAGGAACCAGAGAACCCAGTGCTAGGACACGTTCCCCATTTTCCGCCGAATTGAGGCAGTTCGTGCTGGCGGAAGTCAACGCCAACTTTGCCTTGTTACCAAACCCAAAAAATGAAAATACTAAACTTCTCCGTTTCCTGGAGTGGGAATCGAACCCACAACCTAAAAGTCTATTAATTAAATACCAAATGTTGGTTATTTGGTGATGAGTATGTAAGCGTGTAATGTGTAACGTAATAATATACTCCTTGTTCGCTACGAGTTGACCGAGTTTACTTACAAATCTATTGGAAGCTAAAACCGTTCAGGAACGGAAATGCTAAAAGAGAACGGAGTGTCTTAACACTGGGTTCCCTGGTTTCCTCTGCCTACCCTGCTATATGCGGATACAGCGTGAAGCTAAAAAAATATATTACATACATACATAGCTTCACGCTGTATTCCGCATATAGCAGGATAGGCAGAGGGAACCTAGTGTTAAGGCACTCTGTTCCCCACTTTCCGCCGAATTGAGGCATAAAAAAATATATTAATGTTTAGAAAGAGGAACTTAAGACTTAAAATAATATGAGCAAGGAACGATAATTTAAACTCAACTCTAAACGAAAATGAATCCTTTGATATATAAAGTGGCTACAAAATGATTTTTCCAAGAATATTTAAATTTTTAATTTACTTGAGAAGCAAAACTGTCAAAAAGTTATGAGACCTTAGATCGTTCCCTCAGTCGTTCTAAGAACGAAGACCGTTTATAGCAACTAAATTAAACAGCACAAATATAGGTATTATGTGTCACCTAAAAAAGCAAAGCAAAGCGCGGCGTTGAGTACCGCTACTCAGCACGCAATGCCTCAATTCAGCGGAAAGTGGGGAACGGAATTGTTGTAAGAGAACGGAGTGTCTTAACACTATGGTTCTCAGGTTCTCTCTGCCTACCCTGGTATATGCGGGATACAGCGTGAAGTTAAAAAAAAATGTACAAACCCAAAATAGCAAAAAAGAGAAGCATCTTCACGCTTTATTCCGCATAGTAAGGTAGCCAGAGAGAACCTAATCTCAAGATACCCCGTTCTCCTCTATTCCTTCGAATTCGAAACGGTTTTGAAACATTAATTGGTTGTGGGTTCGAGTCCCACTCGGAGGAATAATCATTTTTCGCCCTGATAAGACGAAATGTGTACAATTCCGCCACCTAACAATATCTTGAGCTCGGGCGAAAAGCGGTTAAATTAATTCATGCTAACAAAACCTAATTACAACGTAAGTAAACTTAGAATTCAATAACCAAACACTTAAAAAAAGTAGAAAACGGAATGTCTTAACGCTAGATACTCCCTACTCATCCTACTGTACATACATACACACACATACATAACTTCACGCTGTATCCCGCATATAGCAGGGTAGGCAGAGGGAGCCTAGTGTTAAGACACGCCGTTCCCCACTCTCCGCCGAATTGAGGCATTGCGTGCTGAGTGGCGGAACTCAATGCCGCGCTTTACCTTGTTACCAAACACAGAAAATGAATAATTCCATTTCCTGAAGAATAAACAGAAAAAATAATTTATATGAACAGAAAAAATAATGCCTCAATTGAGCGGAAAGTGGGGAACGGAGTGTCTTAACACTAGGTTCTCTGGTTCCCTCTGTCTACCCTCCTATATGCGGGATACAGCGTGAAGTTAAAAAAAAATCGTTTGAAAAACGCTAGTTCCCTAATATAACCACCCCCTAAAAACAACTATGTCGCGTGTACACTATGCATTATAGAATTTATACGGTACTCTATTTGTGTTGTGTCACGTGACATTCTGTTAACGACTGTTGATATTAATTAAATTTTACTATTTTCATATTAAAACATGGGTAGTGGATTCGATTCCCGATTGATGAAAATATTAATAGAAAAGGAAAACGGACTTTAAACAAAATGAACTGAAAAGTAAAGGGTATTTCTTAAGATTTCATTCTTCACCTGATACATATGGCCCAAATTTTTTTGTATTTTTAACATAAAACGTATTCCTATTAAATTAGATGTACCACTATAAAAGTGAGATAGGGATGTCAAATATATGTTTTGTGGTACACCTTCTACACAGGAACACATTTTATTATGCCAAAAGTGTAAAAATTTTGGGCCATATGAATCAGAAAAGGACAAAACTTTGAAGATATTATTAGTAACTCTAAATAACTCATCAGATTTTAACTAAATGTGCATGGGACTACATCAGCAGCACTAGCTATCATATAAAAAAGAATCATCAAAATCAGTTCATCCAGTAAAAAAAATATGCATTATACCATAAAAAAAAACAGTCGAATTAAAGACCCTCTTTTTTTACATACATACATACATACATAGCTTCACGCTGTATCCCGCATATAGCAGGGTAGGCAGAGGGAACCTAGTGTTAAGACACTCCGTTCCCTACTTTCCGCCGAATTGAGGCATTGCGTGCTGAGTGAAATTTCCTGGAGTGGGAATCGAACCTACAATCTGTCGCATTTACAATCGTACGCTTGAGCCTCTGCGTCACGACAGGTGTGTTTTGAACTCAATTAATGAAATAATCTTATTTTGTTACCGATCAAAAATGTTTTGGGTGAAACTCCAAATTCAATATAATAAATTAAGAGCTCCCATCGATTTTCCATCAAACTGCCAGTTTCGTCAATTTACATAATAACAAACACATAAATCTTAACAAAGTAAGCTTTTTCACTAACTTCTCAGCATCATTTCTTTTATAATTTTGGGTTTGCGCAGTAAATATTTTTCTTAACGTTTTAGCTTCACGCTGTATCCCGCATATTAAGGTTAAGCAGAGGGAATCTGAGAACCCAGTGTTAAAACACTCCGTTCCAAACTTTCCACCGAATTGAGGCATTGCGTGCTGAGTGGCGAAACTCAACGCCGCGCTTTGCCGTGTTACCAAGCCCAGAAAATGAAAATACTAAACTTTTAAATTTCCTGGAGTGGGAACCGAACCCACAGCCTGTCGCGTTTACAGTCGCACGCTTGTGCATCTGCGCCACGACAGGCGTTCTTAATTTCTATACTTACTAGCATAATTTCTTTTATAATTTTGGTTTTAAGCTGTAAATATTTTTCTTTTTCTTGGAACATAAGAAAGTATTATTAATTTGTTCTTTTTTTTACTTTCACAACCCTGAATCTCAGAACCTGAGAACCTAGTGTTAAGACACTCCGTTCTCTTTAACATTTCCGTTCCCCACTTTCCGCCGAATTGAGGCATTGCATGCTGAGTGGCGGAACTCAATGCCTTGCTTTGTCTTGTTACCAGGAAATAAAAATACTAAATATTATTTAATATTTCCCTTTCCTAGAGCGGGAATCGAATCCACAACCTGTCGCGTTTATAGTCGTACGCCTATATATACCAGCTTATAGCATTATACTTGTACAATAGCACTTTATAATAATCCCGTTGCCAACAATTTAAACTATGAGTATTATCTGTAATACAACTAAAGTTGAGTTACTTAGGCAACTTAACGGTCAGAGACAAAGCTCTGGTCGGTTGTTAGAGCTTACAATATCGATTAAATTTGTGATATCCTGAGTTTAGTTTGAAAGCTTTTTATGTAAAGACTAAATGTATCCTGCGACTTCATTCGGCTTAAAGAACTCTATTTTAGGTAGAGCGAATCTGAGAAGCTAGTGTTAAGTCACTCCATTCCCTTAAGATTTGCCTTCCCCACTTTCCACCGAATTGAGACATTGTGTGCTGAGTGGCGAAACTCAACGCCGCGCTTTGCCTTCCTACTAGGAAATGAAAATACTAAATATCATTTAATATTTTCATTTCCTGGAGTGGAAATCGAACCCACGATCTAACGCATTTAAAGTAACACGCTTGTGCCTCTACGCCACGATGGCCTCTAAATGAAATTACCATAAAAATAAAATTACAACACCTTTTTCATGGACATTACATTACTTATCTTCGCGTGAACAGAAGTGAGGCGAAATACGATTTATTACATAGCTCTTAAAATTAGGGTTTCCTAAACTGTTTATGTCTTCGTAGATTTTAACTTGCTATTTTTACTCGATTGTAAGAGGAGGGTTATGTTTTTCGTGCGTATCATGTATGTTTGTAATATTCTTTATTACCTCATATCTACTAAACTCCTCGACCGATTTATATAATTAAGGTGACGTTAGACAGGTATTGATACTCCAAGTGTTCTTAAATATGTGACGTCACTCTTAATTCAATATGGCGCCCTCTAGAGGCAATTACGTCATGAATAAAAACAAAAAATCGTTGATGGGTACCGTGTGGGGTATCAAATGAAAGGACTTAATTAGCACATTTCAAATATATAACACATAACTAGCTTTTATAGCTTACTTTATTTGTATTTGCTTCCTAAATTTGAAGAATTGCTTCAGTCGGGTTTTTTGTTTTTTATAATTATGTGTTATTATCTTATCGAGGCCTGTCGTGGCGCAGAGGCACAAGCGTATGACTGTAAGTGTAACAGGTTGTGGGTTCGATACCCAGTTCAGGTAATAAAAACATTAAATATTTTACTTTTACTAAAAAAAATGTTTTACTTATAATGTTTTAGACGCCATTATCTGACTGTTACCCCGATTGGTAACGAATTGGAATCGAACCCACAGTTCGATTCCACTGGGGAGTGTTCATTCAAATTATTTTCATTACGTCGGTCTGGTAAAATAGAATTAGGATTTTTAACGGACTTCAAATAATTAAATATTTCTTATTTTATATGATAGCGCTTTTTATGTCCCATTGATACTTGGTTAAGATCGGACGAGTTGTTTTTGAGTTATTCGTAATCTTAAGTCGATTTTCTATAAGAAAATAGAATAACTAAAAAACGCTTATATCTTAAACGTCTTTCCCAACGTCAAGTTTATGGTATTGACATCGAGTGTAACTTTTCAAGTAACTGTTCTTGTATTTGACAAGTTTACTTTAAAATATATTTGAAATTTCAATTTAAGCCTCTATTATTTATATTATATTGTAATATTTCTATGGTTAAAATTTAATTTATTAACGGGAAAAGAATACAGATTTCAAACAAAATACATTGAAACGTAACATTATTACGAATAGCTCAAAAACTACTCGTCAGATCTTTATTAAATTCAAATGAGACCACATCAGAAGCATTAGCTATCATATAAAAAAAGAATCATCAAAATTAGTTCACCCAGTAAAAAGTTATGATGTAACAAACATAAAAAACACACTTCCTCCTTTTTTGAAGTCGGTAAAAAATTTATCTATATATAAATACTTGAAGTAAAAACTTTGGATCTCTTCGTATGAAAATTACAAGGACGAAGGAGCATGGAACTTGGCACACTTATAGTTTATATAGAGGAGTGCAGAATACTAATATTTTTTTTTAAATATGCGTAAAAAGTATATTAAATTAATAAAATAAACGTTACACACACTACCATGGTTTGACAATCATGTTTATATAAAGTGACATATATGTACAATGCTAAAATCAACGCGTTGTTAACGCGTCAACGGGGACACTAGTATTAACAATCAAACATTATCCAATTGCACCATAATAACGTCAATCCGTATATTTTAAAACTTATTTTTTTTAACTCCACGTGGTATCCCGCATATAGCAGGGTAGGCAGAG
This sequence comes from Philaethria dido, assembly GCA_033558755.1. Taxonomy (NCBI): domain Eukaryota; kingdom Metazoa; phylum Arthropoda; class Insecta; order Lepidoptera; family Nymphalidae; genus Philaethria; species Philaethria dido. The sequence goes on along the minus strand of JAKGSA010001206.1, from coordinate 8,263 downwards.
GAAACCAGAGAATCTAGTGTTAAGACACTCCATTCTCTTTCAACATTTCCGTTCCCTACTTTCCGCCAAATTGAGGCTTTGTGTGTTGAGTGGCGGAACTCAACGCCGCGCTTTGCCTTGTTACCAAACCCAAGAAATGAAAATACTAAATTTTACATTTCCTGGAGTGGGAATCGAACCCACAACTTGTCGCGTTTTCAGTCACACGCTTGTGCCTCTGCACCACGACAGGCGTTAAAACTTATATTACGTATATATAATAATATATTTAATATAATAAACCTTATATATTAAATCTTTTTTAAATAGTTCCTTTATATATTATAAATTTTACTATCCTGTGGTTTCAGTATGTATTTACATGAAATTTAATATATATACATAACTAAAGATATCGCGTTGTTAACGCGTCAACGGGGACACTAGTCAATTTAATTTTATCAAAGACATTTTATAGTGGAAAATAATAAGAAGGTACTTAAAATAACCGATATTCGCGATCAGATTTTCGCTTAACTCAAGGCTCTAGGGAAAGGCATCGTTCCTTCATCCCTACAAATCCGATACGCTTCGGATTTATACTGTGTTACTTGTCCAATAGTTGAGTTATTTTTTTCTATAAAAAAGAAGCGGTTTCACCCTTTGTTTTATATAACAAGATAAGCAGAGAGAATATAGTGTTAAGACACTCCGTTTTCCACTTTCTATCTACGTTAAAAAAATCAAAATAATTTTAATGTAATCATTTTCCAAGTGGGAATCAAACCCACTACCAATCACCACGATGCCACGATGTCCTCGTAGCATTTATGGCGTTATTTGTAAATTTTTTTGCTAGCTTTACGCTAATCCCGCACATAGCAGTTTAGGCAGAGTGAACAAGAGAACCTGGTGTCTAAACACTCCGTTCTCTTTTAACATTTCCGTTCCCCACTTTCCGCCGAATTGATCGCCACAATAGAATAGAAGTAGAAGAATAGAATCGCCGCACATAGCAGTTTAGGCAGAGTGAACAAGAGAACCTGGTGTCAAGACACTCCGTTCCCTTTTAACATTTCCGTTCCTCACTTTCCGCCGAATTGTGTGCTGAGTGGCGGAACTCAGCACCGAGATTTGCCTTATTACCAGAGCGAGAAAATGAAAATATCAAATATTATTTAATATTTTCATTTCCTAGAGTGGGAGTCGAACCCACAACCTGTCGCGTTTACAAGCCTTACCAGATAAAGAAAAAATAAATAATTATAATATAACCAATCATTCCTCGGTTGGAAATCAAAACTATCACCACGATGTCTTTGTAACATACACAGCGTTATTTCTATGTAAAAAACAAGATGAGGGGTGTCGGGTCAAGTTCAAGTCAAGTTCCTTTCGATTAATTATTTATACATACATAGCTTCACGCTGTATCCCGCTTATAGCAGGGTAGGCAGAGGGAACCTAGTGTTAAGACACTCCGATCCCCACTTTCCGCCGAATTGAGGCATTGCGTGTTGAGTGGTGGAACTCAACGCCGCGCTTTGCCTTGTTACCAAACCCAGGAAATGAAAAATTCCATTTCCTGGAGTGGGAATCGAACCCACAACCTATCGCGCTTACAGTCGCACGCTTGTGCCTCTACGCCACGACAGGTGTTAATTAGGTTAGGATTAATTATTTATTATGTACAAAAAACCTGCATACATTCAACAAAAATAATAATCGTTACACCATACTGTTCAATGCGAAATGGAAAGACGAATCGAATATGACTGACTTGCTTTCTATGAGAGAGAGAGACAGAGAAACACGCGCACGCCGCACGGCTTACATCTATAGCAAAAAGTGTCGTTACAACTTTTGGTCTTAATTTTTTCCATTCAGTCCATTTTAGCGACACGCGTTAAGGAAATTCGTTGCAATAATAAAATAGGAAAAAAATTAGTACTGTATGTAACAATTATTATTATTTTCATTTGGTAAAAGTAAGTATATAACTCGATCCGCAAGCCAATCGCATTTGTTCGCGAAAACTTTTTCAATTATCTCCTCTTAAGGCTTTGCAGGGTTGTCTATTTCAAAGTTTCATATTTTTTCGTTTTTTTTTAGCTTCACGCTGTATCCCGCATATAGCAGGGTAGGCAGCGGGAATCTGAGAACCTAATGTTCAGTCACTCCGTTCTTTATAAGTTTTTGACGTGAATAATTTTTAAAATTAATATGATAACGAGTATAAATCTCCATACAACGTGACATTGGCGAAGTGATATTTGCTCAACTGGTACGTTCGAAGCTCCATAATTATAGAACTGAACTGAAACGGTTTTTCTTAATAAAAAAGTAACATATTTATTATTTTTATGTAGGTTTCATATAAAATAGCATAAATATTCTCATTGATGAAACAAATGTAATGTTGAGTGCATCCATTCACTCGTGAGCTGCTACCTTGGTCGCTGATCGCCTAGCTGGGCTTCACACGAGGAATCGTGGGTCTCACCCGGCTGGGCTGATCGCCCGGGTGGCATATGGCTCTTTCCCCCCCTCCCCCTTACGACTACCATCCTTCCTCGGTTCCCTAACTGGAACCGAAATTGTAGACAGAACCCCTACAGAGGCTCTATGGGCCAACCCGATGACCCGCCCATGTTCATGGACGGAGAAGACTCCCATGGCCATAGGCCTAAGAGCCTGAAGCCATCACCCCTCCTCCCCAGGGAGGAGAGTGAAGACCCCCCATACTAACCTACTATGTGATAAAAAGCGTTGAAGTATTTTGATTGTCATTTGTTCACCCTATGAATAAAGTTTTCCTTTCACTTAACTTCACGGCACTCGAGATAAACCTGAGTGGTTTTTTATAGTGTCATTAGTTATAAAATAAAATTTGTAAATCTATTAAATAATTATAAATAAAAAAAATAAAAAAAAAACGCCAAACGCTACGGTCTCTGCAAGCTTCTGTCACCTCGTCCAGAATCATTAACCTCTTCATACATGCCCTTCGGGGTTCCTCATGATTTTTACGTGACCTTCCAGTATCATTCACAGTGTTCTCGAAGGTCAACCGTGGTCTGCCCCTACCTCTCTTGCTCACTTTTGTTATATATATTTTTCCTCAATTCTAATGTCTTAATATTTAAAAATTAAAAGAGAAAGTAGTGTCTTAACACTAGGTTCCCTTGTTCCGTCTGCCAACCCTGCTATATGCAGGATACAGCGAGAAGTTATTTAAATATATATATATATA
>JAKGSA010001205.1:0-91218 GCA_033558755.1 Philaethria dido | reverse complement strand
AATTATTCTTATTTCCCACTTTGGTAAGACAGAACACGGCGTTTAGTTCCACCACTCGACACGCAGTACCTCGTTTTATTTTACTCGAGCGGGGTAACGAAAATAATTTAATATCATAATTTCGACTTTATATGTGGGTTCGATTCTTTATTTCCTGGGTTTGATAACAAACGTTATCAAACCCAGGAAATAAAGCGGCGTTGAGTTCCGCCACTCAGCACGCAATGCCTCAGTTCGGCGGAAAGTGAGCAACGGAGTGTCTTAACACTAGGGTCCCTCTGCCTACCCTGCTATATGCGGGATACAGCGTGAAGCTATGTATGTATCATAAATACCTCGAGGCGGAACCCGTAATTATATCCGCTTTCAATCACACTGTCTCACTGCGCCACGATAGTTTTTCTCTATTTCATAATAATCAACATCAAGGTAAGGTAACTGAATTGGTAAAGTGAAAGCTATCTAGTTATAAGTTGAGAAGCAGTTGGGACATCTAATTAACACTCTATAACACGCGATAGCTTGTGAGTTCACATCGAGTTTGTACACGAGGGAACATTTGTGCTACCAAATATAGCTTATACGTATGATTTCCTATGACACTCAAGCTTCCATTGTGTTTATATATTATGATCGTCTTATTTAAATATTTTGTAAGGAATTACATATATAGCTTCACGCTGTATTCCGCATATAGCAGGGTAGGCAGAGGAAACCTAGTGTTAAGACACTCCGTTCTCCACTTTTCGCCGAATTGAAGCATTTCGTGCTGAGACGCAGAACTCAACGCCGCGCTTTGCTTTGTTATCAAACCCAGAAAATGAAAAATTCCATTTCCTGGAGTGGGAATCTAACCCACAACCTGTCGCGTTTACAGTCGCACGCTTGTGCCTCTGCGCCACGATAGGCGTTGTAAGGAATTAAAAATGTATATATTTTTACCTGTTTTTTAATATAAGGTTCTCAATTCAACTGTCCATTTTTTTATACGTTACCGCATAATTTTTTACTGGGTGAACTTCTTTTTCTATATAATAGCTAATACTTCTAATGTGGTTAAATTTAGAGGGCATCTGACTATTCGTTATTGAGTTATTCGTAATAATTTTACTTTTCACTGCATATTTTCTTTCCAAAATTCTTAAATAAATAAACAAAATCATTCATCCTATCAACATTCCAGCTTAGACAACATTAGTCTCAACTTCTATCTGCTGTTGTGAATCCAAGCTAAAGGTTTAATTTAACTTGAGATATGAATTCACTAAGAACATTCCTTCTAAATATTCTCCTTCAATCAAAATATTTGTTAAATCAACAAAGTAAAATATGTTTATTTGCTAACTCTTAACTCCTTCAAATTCTGTAACAGTTTAGAAGCCTTTACTTCAACATTGTTATCAATGTTCGAGCATTTCTGAAAATGTTCTTCTATATGAACATTACAAAATATATTAATAACAAAAGGGGGTTGTGAAATCGTTGAACAACGAAAACTCCATTTTTCGTTCGTTTACTTCAATATGAAAAATTTGAATTGTTTTTTTTAAAGAAAATGCAAGTGTAAAGCAAAATAAATACTTTCAAAGTCAGTCTTAGTAACCTATATATAAATACGTGAAGCAAAAACTTTATACCCCTTTTTACGAAAATTAGGCGGACGGAGGAACATGAAATTTTGGCACAATTATAGTTTACATAGAGAAGGAGTTTAGAATGCTAATATTTTTTTAAATAATGTAGTAATAGAAAGTATATTAAATTATTAAAATAAATGATACACACTTTGGTTTGGCATCCATGTTTATATAAAGTGACATATACATTGCCAAAGACAACGCGTTGTTAACGCGTCAACGGGGCTCTAGTGCATAAAATTGGTAAAAAAAATGGGGCGTTGATTTCCGTTTAGACACGAGGTTCTCTCTCTAGATACAGGATAAAGCGTGAAGCTGAAAAAGAAAATAGATGAAAGTCCTCAAGGGACAGCCGGATAGAACGAAGTTCCTTTCGATTAATTATTTTTTGTTATTTATTATGTACAAAAAAGCTGTATACACAACAAAAATAATCGTCGCGACACTACACTGTTCAATGCGAAATAGAAAGACGAATTTAAACGAAAACGAAAATAACTGGCTTGCTTTCTATGAGAGAAAGAGAGACAGACAGAGAAACACGCGCACGCTACGCGGCTTACAACTATAGTAAAAAGTGTCGTTACAACTTTTGGTCTTAATTTTTTCTGTCTTTAAGCTCCCTTTCGCAACGCGCGATAAGGAACTTCGTTACAAAAAAAAAACATATGAAATAACTCAACTTATAAAATAAATTTATGTTAGAATTTTCACCACTTATTATACATTCTTTACGAGTTTATTTAAAAACAATATATTTTTCAATATATTTTTGCAGGATAATATAAAATGTACATATATTTTTGATTTAAGAACAAGTTTACGCTATAGAAAACCAGGCTATTGACAGTTCCCCTGAGCACTTTTCCATTGACTGACTCTCGATTAGCCCCATTCAACGGACTGCCCCAGGCATTGCAGGCAGGCTACATAATGGATCCATACCAAACTAAAAGGTATACTTAAAGCAGTAGCTAATGCTACTTGTGTTGGTTTTATATGTGATTTATTTAATATTTTCCGCGTGGTTTTTATTTTTTTAGATGTAATATCAAATATTTATGTTTTTGGTAACTTATATACATACATACATACATACATAGCTTCACGTTGTATCCCGCATATAGCGGGGTAGGCAGAGGGAGCCTAGTGTTAAGACACTCCGTTCCCCATTTTCCGCCGAATTAGGTAACTTAGAAACTATTAAAGCGGCGAACAGAGTATCTTGACACTAGGTTCACTCTGAATACCCTGAATATTATGCGATATGAAGCGTGAGGATGTTTTTTATGAACTTATTTTAAAATGATATCCGGAAACTCTATAAGTATTAATTTCTTTTTCATTTAAGACGACAGAATTCGAACCTGGAACTTAATAATCTGCAAATATACTGAAATACTTCAGAGAAGAAGCCTAGTATTTTCACTAGCATAAAAGAGCTGAAATTTCATATGTAGGTTTCTTGGGGAGTAAAGGGAGTACTTACAAAAAAATCTTGAAATCCTGACGAAAACGGGATTTTAGGGGTTACGAGTATAAGCAAAGTCGCGGGATGCAGGTAGTTTTGCACAAAAAAAAAAATTAAAACTAGACCTTACTAAAAGTATATACCTAACAACAAAACCGCAGCATATTTAGCTACGCTATGTGAACAATGTTAGTAAATAAATACACAATTATAGAATATAGAACATTGTAGTTAATAGAATTTTTATGTGTGTTTTTAAATTGTACCATATAATTGAATTAACAAATAAATTTGATATATGATACACATTTTGATAGCTGCAGATACAGTTAATTTGAAATACATAAAACGCCTGTCGTGGCGTAAAGGCACAAGCGTGCGACTGTAAACGCGACAGGTTGTGGGTTCGATTCCCACTCTAGGAAATGAAGTATTTTTATTTCCTCGTTCTGACAACAAGGCAAAACGCGGCGTTGAGTTCCGCCACTCAGCACGCAATGCCTCAATCTGGCGGAAGTGGGGAACGGAATTGTTGAAAGAGAACGGAGACTGCTATATGCGGGATACAGCGTGAAGTTTAAAAAAAAAGAAAGAAAAAAATATTATAAATAAATATACCGATACAGTGTACGTTATTTTTTTTAGCTTCACGGTGTATCCCGCATATGCAGAGGAGGCAGAGGGAACCAGAGAACCTAACGTTAGGACACTCCGTTCTCTTTTAACATTTAAGCTTCCTGTATATATATTTTTGTAAATATTTAAATGATTGCACCTTTTTTATATTTATATACTAGAAACGGTTAGTAGAATGTAGTTATGTGCGGAAATATTTTTTTAGATCAAATTGGACTACAATTTTGAATTAAACTACTTTTATGTTAAAATCTATAGCTTGATAGAATTAAAATATTTTTTTTGCGAGTTTTGGACATAATCTTTTATCTCACGTACATCGATGAGAAATTTACATTTTTAATTTATAAAACTAATCAAAATAATATAACTAATTATTAGTTATACTAGATAGGTACTAGGTTGTGGGTTTGATTCCCACTCCAGGAAATGGATTTTTTCATTTCCTGAGTTTGGTAACAAGGCAAAGCGGGGCGTTGAGTGCCGCTACTCAGCACGCAGTGCCTCAGTTCGGCAAAAAATGGGGAACGGAGTGTCTTAACACTAGGTTTATTTATTTATATATTTATTTATTTATTAATTCTTTATTGCACTATTAAAATAAAAATTCTCTACCACCCAACCTTTTATAGGTTCACTCTGTCTACCCTGCTATATGCGGAATACAGCGTGAAGCTGTGTATGTATGTAGTTAGACTGTTAGAGTAACCTAATACTTATATTATCCTTAATTATGATATTACTATAGGAGTAAAGTTCTTATTTTTTTAGTCTCATTTGTTAATTAACTTCTCAAAATTTATCTAGACATAATTTAAGCTAACCTCTGTAAGCATACCAAATTTTGTGTCCGTAGCTTTAATAGTCTAGAAGGAAATAGCGTTCGAAGTTTGATTCCGTTGACCTACTAGTCAGGGCCTCTGTTTTGAACATGCCTGGACGTCTCAGTGCAGTTCTTCAATTATCACGCTTCGAAAATCACTTGACTAAACATGTTGTATGGCGTGAATATCATAATAAATAATATTTTAAATCAATTTAACATTATATTGTAGATTTAAAAGAGAAGGTCATTAATTCGAATATATTTTTACTCGGTGAACTAATTTTGATGATTTTTTATATGATAACTTGTGCTTCTGATGTAATCCTGTTTAAATTTAGTTAAGATCTGACGAGAAGTTTTTGAGTTATCCGTAATAATTGTACTTTTAGTACTTTATTTGAAATCGATATTCTTTTTTTGTTAAAATCTTACTTAATATACTTACAGATGCATACAAGGTAAGGTAGGGTAAATATAAATTTATTTTATAACCTGAGAGTATTATCCCATAAGGAAACATTAAGATTTTTTAAAAATACAAGAAGTTGAAACGAGTTGGTATTACAAAGAACTTTTATGTGGCTGAAAAATTTTAAAGTACTATATTATTATAATTTGTCACTCGCTCTTCCCAGTAGAACTAACTTTCAGTTTAGTTATAAGCGTGACTATGACTTTGAATATTTTTGTAAAATTAATATATACCTAAAAGTTAGATAATATTTCCCAAATTTTACTTTCTGTAACTGTTATTACAAATTAAAAAAAATGGCTACTTTATACAATTAAAGACTACCAAATTTTTTTATATCTACTCTATCTCGCGCAAGTACTAGAGCGAGTTAAACGCGACAAAATAACAATAAACGCGACAGGTTGTGAGTTCGATTTTCACTCCAGGAAATGAAAATATTAAATAATACTTAGTTTTTTCATTTCCTCGCTCTCATAGCAAGACAAAGCGCGACGTTGAGTTCCGGCACTCAGCACGCAATGCCTCAGCAATTCAAACGCATTTCGGCAGAAAGTGGAGAACGGAAATGTTAAAAGAGAACGGAATTTCTTAACACTTGGTTCCTAGGCTTCCTATGCTTACCCTGCTATGTGCGGGATACAGCGTCTAGTTAATACTAAATTCAATGTCAAAAGCAAGAAAAAATATATTTTCACGTATATACGTCTGCAAAAATATATATAAAAAATAAATAACACCTATTCCCGTTTTTCATGACACTATAAGATTGACTTTACTCCCGAGACTGTTATTGACTAGGTCTTGATTAGTTCTATTTATTCTTTACCCTAGACCTTTTTGCCTATGAAGCTGATTTAAAGTTGACACTATCAAAGAAAATGTGGTTTTATATTTATTTTAATAATATTGTGTGTATTGAATAATATTTATTTAATAATGTAGTACTCAGTTCGGCGGAAAGTGAAAAATGAAGTGTAGTTGTGCGGGATACAGTGTTTCTTTTTTTTTATTGTATAACGGATGGCAAACGAGCAGAAGACCACCTGTTGGTAAGTGGTTACCTTCGCCCATGAACATCTACAACACCAGAGACGTTGTAGAGCGTACAGATGGAAGGGTAGGACAATGTAATAGTCCGCTATCGGAACCACCACATTTTCGGGAAAGGATGGGTGGGAAAGAGGAAAACCTAGCTTACATGTCATCGAACCGGAACACATCATAAGATATTTGGCGGTTCGCCTTTGACATGCTAGTGGTCGCAAGCCAGACGGAGGACGAAACTCCTTCCACCAAACTACTGGGATACTCGCCTCTTACGGGACGCTACCCAACGGCGGAGGGGAATTGTATTCTAACCCCGTCCCCTCACAGGGTGAAGTTAAAAGAAAATAGTAATAATAAAGCCTTATTGTATGTATATTTTCATTTAAAAAATTATTACAGTGTAATCACTAAGTATGATACTATCAATATAAATGTAATCATGTCAGCTAATTTAATTATACCAGCTCATAAAATTACAAGCAAAATGAAATTAAATATTTTAAATAATCTACAACCCAATTAAGTAATTCTTAATTATATATTACCTATTTAATATTTTTCACTATTCTGATGAGCCCAATACGCTCTCTCTGTAAGTTTCTTAAGAGTCGAGCAACTCTGAGGTATATTAGTTGTATTGCCACAGTTCACGGCTAGATTGTCAGTACCACTGAAATATATACACTCACAAAGCACAAAAAAATCTAATACGCCAGACCTGTGAAAGTTAGAAAGATTCCTTTATTTAGCAAAAAGGAACTAATGAACATTAGATACCTGAATTAAGCATCGAAAATATTTTTTTTGTTTCGTCAGCTTTCATACAAAACAAACTGCATCGGAATTAATCCATTGTCCAAAGACACATACTCGTATACATACAGAGGTACGTTGAACATAAAACATCCCTCTTTTTGCGATGATTAAAAACCATAGTCACTTAATTAGGCGCTTTTGCACTGTATTTGAAACATCTAATCAAACCTGATCTTTATTTAGGTTTTATGTCTAATTTTAATATACCTTGAAAGCCATAAACGCGATTCCCAGTCACGTCCAAAATAAAAAAAAAAAACTTGTGTGGCTTCCGACTTTGCTAATAAAAGAACTCCGATATGAATGGGTGCCAAGTTCTCTAGATATTCCCGAAATGTATTTATTAATTTATTTATATATTATTTGAAGCTTAAAGTTTAAACTATAATAAATTTCTTCTACAGACTTTAAAGGTTTTTTTCAAATATGCTTTGTTTTATATTCATATATAGAAACAATTTTAATATATTTTATAATGTATGAAACGCAGATGTTATGAAACTAAGACTAAAACAATTCTCAACGCTTAAATAGTTATAAATCCAGCTTATAAATTTAGGTCTAACCGCGACTTATGGTTCAGTGTACGTGCGGTTGCGAGCAAAATATTACGATGAATGGCGTACGTGAATACTAGCTTAATTGTTATTAAAAGGGGTTTTGCATTGCTAATTTCATATGGATTTATGAAAGGTGAGCTACAGGATATGTATAATTAGAATGTACTAAAACATAAGGTAATATATATTTTTTATTTTTAGCTTTACGCTGTATCCCGTATATAACAGGGTAGGCAAAGGGAACCTGAGAACTTAGGGTTAAGACCCTCCGTTCCCTTTCAATAATTCCGATCCCTACTTTTCACCGCATTAAGACACTGCGTGCTGAGTGGCGAAATTCAACGCCGCGCTTTGCTTTGTTACCAGACGAAGTGAAAATAGTAAGTATTATTTAAAATATTTCATCTCCTGGAGTTGGAATCGAACCTACAACCTGTCGCGGTTACAGTCACACGTTTGTTCTCTGCGCCACGACAGGTGTCAGATATATTTTTTAATACAATTAAAGTTGTTTCTGCAAGATATTTGTGTCGGATTTATTACGAAGTCATTATCTGTATCTTCGTTGGCGTGGATTGTAAAATGTAAAATATTGTATTTCTCGTTACTGTTACGTTTCCTAGAAACCCATTTACCTAGTAATGGAAGACTTTTATTCATAAAGTCAAAGTCAAAGTCAAACTCAAAGTCAAATAATTTTATTCAAAATAAGAAGTTACACGCTTTATTTTTTGAACGTCAAATAATTTACCATATACATATATACGAGTATGTATCGAATTGAAAAATACTAGTGTCCCCGTAAACGCGTTAATAACGCATTGCGCAGTGGCGTATATATCACTTAATATAAACATGGATGTCAAATCATGGTAGTGTGTGTAACATTTATTTTATTAATTTAATATACTTTTTATGCATTATTTAAAAAAATATGTAATAGCATTCTATAAGTGTGCCAAGTTTCAAACTCCTCCGTTCGCGTAATTTTCGTAAAAAGGGATCCAAAGTTTTTGTTTCGCGTATTTATAAATAGATACGAATTTAAGAAAAAGACGTTTCGGCATAAACATTTTAGTTCAATCCTCTACATTCTACATACAAAGTGTCATGTTATGTCTATATATTCAACGCGATGTAACGATAATCCTGACAACGAGAAAGATTTATGTTTGTTGAGAAGTCACATACTTGTAAGATACTTATGTCAATCTTCGCGTTTCAGACTTTTCAATTAACCTTGTTGAAAATTGAAAGATTTTAACTTACATTTTCGCATCCATTGAAATTTTCAAATACTTAATGTAATATTTGTTTAATGTGCATGGTATAGTTATGATGCGCTTTTATACGCGATAGTAGTTAGGTTTGAGAGATATTTGTAATGTTATACGAGTATATCGTTTATATTCATAGATATTTGAATATGTATTATGTATGTAATTTGTATATCTATTTTCGTGAAAAGGACTAATAGGACGATATTGTTTATGAAATTGGTGCTCAAATTATTATACATACATATATACATACGTACATAGCTTTACGTTGTATCCCGCATGCTATATGCGTAGGCAGAGGGTACCTAGTGTTAAGACACTCCGTTCCCTACTTACCGCCGAATTGAGGCATTGCGTGCTGAGTGGCGGAACTCAACGCCGCGCTTTGCCTTGTTACCAAACCCAGGAAATGAAAAGTTCTATTTCCTGGACTGGGAATCGAACCCACAACTTGTCGCACTTACAGTCGCACGTTTGTGCCTCTGCGCCACGATAGGCGTTATTTTATTAAATTACTGTTAAATTATTATAACAATTTTTTTTTTTCTTTTTTTTTATTGATAACGGACGGCAAACGAGCAGAAGGACCACCTGATGGTAAGTGGTTACCTTCGCCCATAGACAACAACATCTCTGGTGTTGTAGATGCGTTGCAAACCTAGGGGATACTGATGGAAGGGGGGACAATGTAGTAGTCCACTATCAGAACCACCACATTTTGGGGAAAGGATGGGTGGGAAAGGGGAAAATCTGGCTTACATGCCATCGAACCGGAACACATCATTAGATATTTGGCGGTTCGTCTTTGACATGATAGTGGTCGCGAGCCAGTCGGAGGACGAACCTCCTACCACCATTTTATTTGTTTTAAGTTTTCATGTATTTTAAATTAATGTAATAATTTTTACGAAAATAATATACTCATACGTTGAAGACCGAAAGTTCTTTTCCCGACAAGTTCCTGGAGGACACTTTTTGCCATATTTTTTTATACAAATATTGTGTTTGTATTGTTATTTGTGCAGAACTTTGACAAAGTGATGTATTCACGCTGTATCCTGCATATAGCACGGTAGGCAGAGGGACCCCAGTGTTAAGATACTCCGCTCCCCACGTGTTAAGTTAAATTATGTCAATCGTGACGATCGCAAATTTTTAACCAATTTCAAAAAAGGAGGGGATTATTAGTTCGATTGTATTATTTTTAAATTAAACTTTTTACTGTGTGAACCGATTTTAATGATTCTGGTATGGTTGCATTGGAATTTAGTTAAGATTTGTTTTTGAGTTATTCGTAACAATTTTACTTTTTAGCGCATTTTATTTAAAGTCGATTTCCTTTTTTTGTTAAAATCTAAATAATTACTGTTTCTATACATTGAGTAAGATAAATACCAAACTACATACTGTAATTATCTTAGTATTACATACAGAGTAATTTAATGCAAATTATAGATAATAGAAACCAGTAGTTTAGGTATTCACTTTAATTAAGTGGCATGTGCAAATTGTTCCGATATTCCAAGTCAATGTGTGAATGTTTCCAATTGGGTCCGACTGAGACTACAAATTGTAACGACCTAAGTTTCCAAAACTTTCACTTGGAGCAAACCGACACTCTGTTAAATATTTAGCTTGAAAATATTGTACGGGGTATTTTATAAAATTCTGCTTTTCTTATCCCATAGGATTAATCGTAATGGAATTTTTTTATAGTTTATCTATATAGTGACACTTGCATGAAGTAAATAGTGATCGATGGAAATGAAGAAAAATATGTTGAATAATCTTTTACTTTGTTCGTTTTCGTTCGTTCGTTTGTTTTGTTCTTTAATCTGGTAATAAGGGAAAGCGTGGCGTTGAGTTCAGCCACTTAACACGCAATGCCTCGATTTGGTGGAAAATGGGGAAAAAAAAATATTAAAAGAGAACGGAGTGTCTTAACACTAGGTTCTCAGCTTCACTCTGCCTACCCTGCTATGTGCGGGATACAGCGTAAAGCTATAATTTTTTTTAATATTCAATCAGTTTTGTGGTTTCCTCTTATTAATATTTTAACACATCTTGCTTGCTTCACAAAATAGATTCAAGAGAACCTGTTCTATGAAGTAGGTAAAAAGGACCAAAGAAAGAAGGAAGAAAGAAGGAAGGTTAATAATCGTTATTAATTTCTTGATTTGAATTTCTATTCAAGCTATGTAATATTGGATTTGCTTATCCAAACTTGAACTCACAGATAGTGGCAGTGTACTTCATTTACAATTGGGTATCACGAAAGGTAGTCAGTCCTTTGTTTGATGTTTCCTTATTGAATGTTCGTCCCAAAGGATGACAGTAAATGTACGTATAGAATGGTATGTTGTATTTTCATTTAAACTGACTGCTCGAAGTATTTAAAGTAACTAGTGTCCCCGTTGGCGCGTTAATAACGCGTCCTAGCAACATAGATATCAAACCATGGAAGTGTCTGTAATATTTATTTTATCAATTTAACGTATTTTTTATGCAATATTTTAAAAAGATTATCATTCTGTACGCTTTCGCTATATAAATAATAAGTGTGTTAAATTTCAATTTCTCCTCCGTTCGCGTAATTTTTGTAAAAAGGGATCCAAAGTTTTGCTTCACGTATTAATCATAGAGCGGAGTGTCTTGAAATTAGCATTTCTCTGACTTCTATTATGCAAGAGAAAACGGGAAGCAGGAAATATAATCTTTTGGTAGCAAAACTTATTTTTAGAAGAAAAATGTATTAAAATTTTGCACTGAGATAATTAATAATAAGGCCCGTGTTTGTATCCCTCTATGTTCAATATGGAATTTAGTATGAAAATCAGCTTCACGTTTTATCTCGCATAGCAGGGTAGCCTGAGTGCACCTAGTGTCCAGACACTCCGTTCACCGCTTTCTGCCCGAATTGGACATATTACGTGTGAAGTGACTATACTCAATGCCACTCTTTGTCTAGAGCGGAGAAATGACAATAATTAAAAAAATAATTATTACATCGAATAGAAATCGAACCCACCAATCGCGTTGTTGTGGCGATGTGTGAGGTTGTGGGTTCGATTTCCCCACCTGAAAATGAAATCTTGAATAAAAAAAGGAATGAACGCAGTTGTTGCTTTCAACCTAGTGTTCACTCTAACTACCTAGTGTTAAGACACTCCGTTCTAAAGAGAACGGAGTGTCTTAACACTAGGTTCTCAGGTTCCCTCTGTCTACCCTTTTATAAGCGGGATACAGCGTTTAAAATCACCCCGCTGCGCTGCAATAGCTTCTAGTATGAAATTTACAATAATTCCCTACCTTAATACTTTTCGCTTAAAATTTTTATATCCATTGAAAGACTTACTTTTCATAATAAAATAGCTGTACAAAGAATGATTTCAGTCGCGTTCAGAATGTGCGATACATTATATACTACATCATTCAATTTGTGATACAAATCAAATCGATTGATTGTGGAAACGTGCTACGGTGTATTGAATTTCAAATAGCGAACAAAATGTTAGCGGAACTTGTACAATTGCTATCAACTCTTATATTGTTCATCTTTACTAATATTATAAATAATTTAAGAACAATAACTATTAATCATTATATTCAATTAAATAAAGTAATAATAATAATAAATTAATCATAATAATAATAAGCCCGCAGGGCAGCTTGTGGCGAGCTGTTGGGGAGTGGCGACCCCACGGACCTGAGACCTCCAGAGGGGAATTGTAATTTATCCCCCGCCTCTGGCTTGCCTTCATTGGCCGGCAGAGTGGAGCGCAAGAGCTATATGCTCGAAAGGGTGGAAGTGCTCAATCTGCGTAATAACGGGGAAACCCGCTCACGAGCTCACTCGCGATGGTGAAACCGGTGCACACCTCTCGACACCCTTAGCCGACCACACCGATGTTGCGCCCGAGGCACTACGCCGCTTTGTGGGGGCCCATCTAGTGGGAGGCGAGTCACCGTCCGCTAACCTTTCAATTTGAGACTTGAAAAGGCGGACGTCCGGTAGTCTCAATCAATAGCCCAGTATTTAGTCCATCCAAACTCCATTCCATAGCCCTATTTTAGTTTTTCATATGTTCCATAGCTCCTACGCATTGACCGGTGACCATCTTTGAGCAATTACCTATGGTTACTCAGAGATCGATCCCGGTCAATGTGTCAGATTAAAAATATTGTTGTCTCAAAGGGGCCTCTACGTGTTGGACCTGTGTCCCCACGCAAGCCTTCCAAAGGACCGGGTTCCTTTGAACCCGAGAACCTGTAACGAGATACATAATAATAATAAGCCCGCAGGGCAGCTTGTGGCGAGCTGTTGGGGAGTGGCGACCCCACGGACCTGAGACCTCCAGAGGGGAATTGTAATTTATCCCCCGCCTCTGGCTTGCCTTCATTGGCCGGCAGAGTGGAGCGCAAGAGCTATATGCTCGGAAGGGTGGAAGTGCTCAATCTGCGTAATAGCGGGGAAACCCGCTCACGAGCACTCTCGCGATGGTGAAACCGGTGCACACCTCTCGACACCCTTAGCCGACCACACCGATGTTGCGCCCGAGGCACTACGCCGCTTTGTGGGGGCCCATCTAGTGGGAGGCGAGTCACCGTCCGCTAACCTTTCAATTTGAGACTGTTGAAAAGGCGGACGTCCGATAGTCTCAATCAATAACCCAGTACTTAGTCCATCCAAACTAAATTCCATAGCCCTATTTTAGTTTTCCATATGTTCCATAGCTCCTACGCATTGACCGGTGACCATCTCTGAGCAATTGCCTATGGTTACTCAGAGATGGATCCCGGTCAATGCGTCAGATTAAAAAATATTGTTGTCTCAAAGGGGCCTCTACGTGTTGGACCTGTGTCCCCACGCAAGCCTTCCAAAGGACCGGGTTCCTTTGAACCCGAGAATTTATAATGAGATACATAATAATAAACAATAACAAAATTATAAAATTATTCAAAAAAGTTATTTACAAATTAAAAATTATCCATATTTCTATATAAATTAATTTTAATTGAACTATTATGCACTAACATAAGCCCTGGTGATTTATATGTAGTTTCGACCAATAATTACATAGGCAACGTTCGTGTTTACAGTAGCCACTACCAGCATGTTTTTGCTACTCCAATAGCGATTCCAGGTGCTAGCGGTTTTCTTCCTCATCAATGCCCAGAAAATGATGCCTCTTTCAGCGAACATCGAAGATTCACTACAACCCTATAAATGTGAATGTAAGTTTGTTTGTTACGCTTTCACGCTAAAACTACTGAACCGATTATAATGAAACCTTGTACACATTTTCTTATAGGTATTAAAAATACAAAGGGTATTCTTAATTATTTTTTTAAATATTTTAGTAGACATGACTCTTTGTCAAAAAATTCGAAATTCCTTCAAATTAACACATATACGCTTTATAATATACTATAGTATATAGTAAGAACTGCCATTGACCACGTGGGCGAAGTCAGCAAAGTCGCGGGTCACAGTTAGTTCTTATAACAACACAGCTAGTTCTTGTAACACAACCTTTAGAAATTTTATTAACAAATTAGTCATGTCCACAGCTTAGTTTTGCATAGAATTTGCAACCTTTGCTACAATATTCCATTGTTTTTCGGGCGAACAATCATATTTAAACTATTTTCACATCTCCGCTCTGTATGGTAAAGTGCGGCGTTAGGTTCCGCCACTCAATACGCAATGTCTTGAATAAGGTTGAAAAGAGGACAGCTATTTAATATCACAAGATTATTATAATAACTAGATAATCTTAGGCTTTCTTATTATTATTTTTTTTAATTCATTTTTTTAGCTTCACGCTGTATCCTGCATATAGTAGAGCAGGCATAGGGAACCTGACACTTTCCATCAAATTGAGGCATTGCGTGCTGAGTGGCGGAACTCAACGCCGCGCTTTGCCTTATTACCAAATTCGGGAAATGAAAATACTAAACTTGCACATTTCTTGGAGTGGGAATCGAATCCCCAACCTGTCGCGTTTACAGTCTCTTTGCGCCACGACAGGCGTATTCAATACTTTTCCGTTTTCAGTAAGACGATAAAAACTGATATTTACTGCAACATAACATAACACAATAATCAGAAAGGCAAAGATAATATAGTTATTTATATATGCCTAGTTATAAATTGATCTGTTTATTAATATTTCAACTATCAGCTACGTGCTTGATGTGAGGTCGAACAGATTGGAGTCTCGGGATTACGTCGCTTACACTTTATCGCTTTATCCAAGCAGAAAATTTATCTTTTCTATAAGTACTGTATTGATAAGAGCTTAAAATGATTAAAATATACAATATAATTTTGTTTTTTCAGTTAAAGATATTTTTTAAATATTATTAGTAAATAATTGTGCGTTTCTATTGTTTAACAGTTCTCTAGTAAAATTATTCCTTGTTTTAATATGTCACATGAAGCCTAGGACCTTTACCTAACACTAAGGTATTAAAACAATGTTTTTCAGAGTCCGTCAATTGAAGCGTATAATTAAGTTAGAAATAGCGTCTTTTGTCGCGGAAATCAACACCGCATACTCTTTTCCATAAAAGTTAAAAGATATACAATATCACTAAATAAATACAAATATATTAAATTTATTTTTAGATTATCTGTTCAATATCCGCACAAGATGGTAGCATATTAAGTCAATGTAGATAAAAAATAAGACCATACAAAACATATTTGTAAAAATGAACAACAATTAAAGTCTTTCTTAATTGTGATAAAAAATACTTCATTTCTAAATACATAATATTAACTATTATGTAATTATATTTTTAGTAAATAGCTATTACTTTGTTATCAATTGTATGTGGTTAGTGCTGAATGTCGTAATGCAAGTTTTCTACTACGGCGATAGTGGCATCCACAAAATTTACTTGTAGCTAGCTAATATTAAGTGAAGCATTATTAGAACTATAAATATTTTTTCTTTCTTTTTTAACTCCACACTGTATCCCGCACATAGCAGGGTAGGCAGAGGGAACCTGAGAACCTAGTGTTGAAACACAACGTTCTCTT
The DNA here is from genome assembly GCA_033558755.1 of Philaethria dido. NCBI lineage: Eukaryota > Metazoa > Arthropoda > Insecta > Lepidoptera > Nymphalidae > Philaethria > Philaethria dido. Next base: position 75,422 of record JAKGSA010001205.1, on the reverse strand, counting down.
AACATTTCCGTTCCCCTCTTTCCGCTGAATAGAGGCAATGCGTGCTGAGTGGCGGAACTTAACGCCGCGCTTTGTTTCATACCAGAGCGAGGAAATTCTTAAGCTGCGTATAATTATTACTTAAACACAACAATAACATTAATTAGGTTCACAAATATTTAAAATTATAATTACCTACTTATATAACCCAGTCCCAGTCCGTTTCAATTAATTATTTCAAATTTACCTTAAAAAATTAATGACTAAAAATATTTGCACTCACCTGCAACTTGCTGTCTATCTTGACCTAAAAACTGTAGTCACTTTTTCATGCTCTTTCATTAATTTCTTATACAGTTGTTTATTTAAAGAGAAATACGAATCATTTTAAATGAACAAGTTTCAGTTTCATAATATTTCATCGATAAAATAGCATTTGAATATTTCTTGTATGCTTTTGAACATAATTGTATCGTATTAAACTAATTGGTTATTATCAAAAATATAAGCAGTTTTCTGGTTGTTTTCCTTAGGTTAGACAGAGAGTCAAGACACTTGGTTCTATACAATCCAACCAAATCAGAGAGATTATGTGTTTAATAGCGGAATTTATTACTGCAATTTGTCTTACCAGCGTGGGGTGATGAAAATAATTTAAATATAATTATTCCTCGGAGTGGGAAATGATCCCACGGCTCTCACGTCTACAGTCAAATGCCATTCCATTCCATTGCACCACTATGGTCTCTAAATAATGTATATGTTATATGGTTTGCAATAATAATTACTAGTAAATATATAAATTTTATTTTTTCTTTTTTTTTAACTTCACGCTATATCCCGCATATAGCAGGGTAGACAGAGGGAACCAAAGAACCTTCTGTTAAGACACTCCATTCTCTTTCAACAATTCCATTCCCCACTTTCCGCCGAATTGAGGCATTGCATGTTGAGTGGCGGAACTCAATGCCGCGCTTTAGTTACCAAGTTACCAAACCCAATTTAGTATTTTTAATAATATATAATTATCTTTTTGTTTTCTTTTTTGTAGTCTCATGTATTTCTCACATAGCAAGGTAGAGAGATCCTTGTGTAAAAACACTCCGTTCAACAATTTACGCTTGAAATCGAGACGAGACCTAATGCTACGCATAAGGATAATAAATTTCTTCATACATACATTAAGTTCATAGACCTGATGAATATTACCATCGTTTTCAAGATATCCAATTCATGTGATAAATAATATAGGCAATTTGGAAAGCGAAATTTGCATATTGTATTCTCGTATGTTGTAAACTGAGCCTACGTCTTGGCTTGGTTATTGGTTATTAATCCGGTTTAACACCTGAGCTATGCACGTAGCGTTGCTCGCTCTGATGAAATGTTCTGAAATCCTTTATTGTATTATACTATAGAGCGTGAGGAAGGAGAAGAAATTTCTTAACATACCATGGTTTGTTAATGCAGATGCCGGATCCATAGCGTTGCAGAGAGAGGAGGTCGAAGCAGAGATTTATGACTTAAATATGGGCTTGAGGAGCCCTTTAAAACATATATTTAGACTATTTCGACGTTCCCATTATTAGAATAATAAAAAAAATAAAGTGGTCCATAATAATAAAAATATATATATTATATTTTTTTTCTTAGTATATTTTCCTAACTTAGGTAGAAAGGTTGTAACCTAAATCGCTACGTTTTCAGTAACAGTTGAATTGTCAAACGGTAAGTTAATAGAGATAATGTGAAACAGTAATAATTAGTTCTAATAAGAGTACGAGAATAAAGAACCACATTGGTGGATGAGGATCCCCATTAATTTGTTAGTACTTTTTACTTTTTTTTAATCACCCTTTTCGTGAATAATAGAGCTTTGATAGAGAAAACCTAATTCCAATATACTCTATTTTCCACTTTCCTTCAGATTTCGAGACATTGCGTGCTGGCGAAACTCATCGCCGCACTTTATCTTTCCTGAGACACATAGAAAATTAGAGTTTCTCGTCATCATTCTAACAAAAAACAATCATTTGAATGTATTTTTATATCATTTTTATTATCTTCTTGGAGTATCTAAAATCAAAATCAAAATATTCTTTATTCAAGTAGGCTATTATAAGCACTTTCGAATCGTCAATTTACAAAAGTGTCAGTCGTGTCAGTCCTAACGGAAGCTACCACCGGCTCGGAAGGCAGTTCTGCTGAGAAGAGCCGGCAAGAAACTCAACAGTTGCTCTTTTCAAAATAAAATTTTTACAATAAATATACAACTATGATGAGCCTCCCGGGTGAGCGTCAACAGCATTTAATTCCACACATTGATGTCATATTCTTGGACAGAATAATATACTTTTTTTATACTTTTTCAGATTTCGAGACATCGCGTGTTGAGTGCCGCAACTCATCACCGCGCTTTATCTTTCCTGAGACATATAGAAAATAAGAGTTTCTCGTTCTGATTTTCACAAAAAACAATCATTTGAATGTATTTTCATACTATTTCTATTATTTTCTTGGAGTATCTTGTTCAAGAATTGTGTAAAACTTAGATAATTATCCTATCTCTTTTATAATCCAACTATAATTAAAATATCATTTAGAATACTACATGTAGAAGTAGAACAATCTAGAAGTAATTTCATATGGAATGAGCAACACAAATAAAAATACGTCAATATAAAAATGGTCTTTTATTTAATAAATCAACTTTAAATTTGAAAAACAATTTGACTAGACTATTCTTAAATCGTACTACATATCATTTAATGCTATACAACAATGGAATTGAATGCGTTAGAAATATTCTAACAGTATGTAGGTACTTACCCTGAAACTTAGGATAATATACTTCATCTGATGTCTGACATCTTTTTATTACTTATATGGTTATTTACGGCATAATTATCGGTTATTATTGTTATAATTTCTTTGGCTTTCGAAATTATTACATATAATATATATAGTTTAAGAGAAAAAAACCAGTTACCTTTAACTGCAATAGGTTTTTGTTATAATACATAATCAAGTAGTAAATTAATGCCATCTCAGTCTACCTCTGTAATATAAACAAAATATTTAAATATCAGGTTTTTAATAAATAATTTTTAAAATCAATAAATAATTTTACAATTGCCTGTCGTGGCGGAGATGCACAAGCGTGCGACTGTAAACACGACAGGTTGTGGGTTCGATGCCCACTCCAGGAAATGTAAAATTTAGTATTTTCATTTCTTGGGTTTGGTAACAAGGCAAAGCGCGGCGTTGAGTTCCGCCACTCAACACGCAATGCCTTGATTTGGTGGAAAGTGGGGAACGGAATTGTTGTAAGAGAACGGAGTGTCTTAACACTAGGTTCTCTGGTTCCCTCTGCCTACCCCGCTATATGTGGGATACAGCGTGAAGTTAAAAAAAAAGAAAAAAAAAGTAATTAATTTCATTTTGTGTAACAATTATTTGCTCATATTAAATGCAAACACATTTACATATATAATTTAAGTTTTAGTTTATTTTGTACCTAGTATCGTTTCCACTGTAGAGTAATGAGCTGCAATATTCAGAATTTTTTTGAAATTTCACTGTTCTATTATCATAATTACACATGATTATAGATGATTATTATATTTAGTCGGCTACAGAGCATCTGGATGTTAAATCCAAAGGGGCGAGTATCGAAATTGAAATATATCAAAATTTATATTTCAGTGTTTCTACAATAACTTCTTAGGGTCGACTCTTTTATGCTCATTGAAATAATAAATATACCGTAAACAAAAAGTTACATTATAGATTGATAAATATTTACAATATAATTTAAGAGGTCAAACAACACTTTCATCATTTCTTCACTTATACTTTATTTAAAGTACATATTATCTATTATGTGTTTATATCACAAAAACAGCCAAATATAGTATAACGCTGACAACACACAAGATGGAGGGTAGTCCTGAGTTCCTCACACAGTGCGCTCTGCCTTGCATTGCGGCTGGAGTTTCTCCTGTAAAAAAATTTTACTTTAAAATTTGATTTCATTGGCTTAAAATTATAATATACGGATTTCGAATTCAAATATTATTAATATTGATTTTATATGTGTAAGAGTATGTAGCGCAGAGGGATAGCCTCTGTCTGTTGTGATTGTTTATCATTTCCATTTTGCCCGCTCCGAAAAAATAAAATGCGGCGTTGAGTTCCGCCATTTAAATCTCAAAATAGAGATAAAGGCGCAGAACAGTGTTTTCTTACACTAGATTCTCATACACCCACAAAAATCCCATAAAGCTTTCACCTCATGTGATTCTGTATTGTTATTAGGAAAGGGCAAAGTTATGGATATTTGCACTCCATAATATTATTCCCGCCTTAGTATGAACGAGAAAATGTTTAATTCAATTTTGGCAACTTATGCATTTACAACTAGTTTGATTAAGAAACGATAACATTATGCTCGTATACATTTTGTTTGAACTTCTCCGCTCTATAGAATTCTCGATGATTTTAATATTTCTCAACTGTCTCATTTGCATATAATTCAAATGCAGTAATGCATAAACAAAGAAAACTTGACCTGGTTTTGCTAGTGCTTAAGTTGGATTGACATTTTTTTTTTGTTTTTACTCATCTCCTATGTACAAGCATTGACGTAGGATAGCACTACTCTACACTAATGCAATTGTGAACTTTGGCTTCATGAAAGACACAAATATCAGGGTTATCAGAGAGAACCTAGTGTGAAGACACTTCGTTCGTGACTTTCTGTCCGCTTCTGAGTGGCGGAACTCAACGCTGCAATTTATTATATATGTGCTGATTAGAGCGGAGAAATTAAGCTTGTTCATTGTTCGAGTAGAAATCAAATTCGTAACCAATAGCGTTTACAGTCCGACGCTGCCTCACTGCGCTACGACGGCCTCTAAAATGACTTTTTTTTTAACTTCACGCTGTATCCCGCATATAGCGGGGTAGGCAGAGGGAACCAGACAACCTAATGTCTCTTTCAACATTTCCGTTCCCCACTTTCCGCCAAATTGAGGCATTGCGTGTTGAGTGGCGGAACTCAAGGCCGCGCTTTGCCTTGTTACTAAACCCAAGAATTGAAAGTACTAAATTTAACATTTCCTGGAGTGGGAATCGAACCCACAACCTGTCGCGTTTACATTCGCACGCTTGTGCCTCTGCGCCACGTTAGGCGCTTAACATGATTAATGACAGATTTAAAGTTAAAATCCTATTTCTATCTAGGCTGTAAGCTTTTTATCTGCCTGGTTATCGACAGCAAGCCGTATTGAACTACACAATTCAATGCTAAATAAGAAATAACATTATTTGTATTAATACGTGCAAAAAATATTTTCGAGTCCATTATAATAAAATGATGCTGATAGACAATTATAAAAATTGGTATAGTAAATAGCTTTTATTTATCTGGAGAAGAAGTAAAGAAAACCAATATTTCCTGCAATAATGTTTAAAAAGTACTGATATTTTAAAAATTTTGGTAGAAGCGTAAACCCTAATCATCTAAGATATTTTAATTAGAAAGCGTATTGATTACATAATCTTTTTACAATTCATTGAGGAAAATTGGTCAATATACAAAATCAGGTAATGAGAATAATTAGTAGTTTTATAACAACCATTCATGTGATGTAAAGTGAGTTGTGCTTAAGTTTCTGACTTAACCTAAATCTATTCAAGCAAATATTGGAGGCATAAACTTAATTTGAAAATTTTACTTTTACTTTATATTGTTTAATACTTTTAGATGTTAGTACAATCGAAAGAATGCCAGCAGTAATCCTTATTTCTTATTTTAACAGTCAAAATCAAAATCAATATATTGTTTATTCAAATAGGCTATTACAAGCACTTTCGAATCGTCAATTTATAAAAGATGTCAGTAGTGTCAGTCCTAACGGAAGCTACTACCGGCTCGGAAGGCAGGTCTGCTGAGAATAGCTAGCAAGAAACTCAACAGTTGTTCTTTTCAAATACAATTTTACAATAAGTTTACAACTATGTATATATGATCCTCTCGGGTGAGCGTCAACTAGATTTAATTCCATACATTAACATCATTACAGTATCCTTAGACAAAATTACTTTTTTATCAGTGTCTTACTTTATCCCTAATATTATAATAGTGATAGAGAACCTATTGTTAAGACACTCCGTTCACCAGTTTCCAGGTTCTTGTGTGCTAAGTGGCGGAACTCAATACCGACTCGTTTAGAGGTAGACGGTGCACCACTGCGCCACAATAGCCTTTTTTATAACAATGTATTAGAAATACATTAAAAAATATTACACTCACTACCATATGTTTGACATTCACTTTTGTATATTTTCCGCGTCAACGGGTATACTAATAGATAATATTTATAGTTAGCAATAAATATTTTTAAGTATATTACCTAATATCGATATAATTATATGGTTACTCGACTTTTTCACGACGTAGTCGGTCTTAATAATTACTCCGTCCTGAAACCCTCAGGAAAAAAGGTACCTATTAGTAATTATTATTATCTCTTACCCCGTTATATTTAATTAATAAGTAAAACTATGTTATTAAAAAGTTTATAAATGTATCGGTTGTGGGCTATCATCCTGTCGTCAAGATGAGAGGTTACCTGATGATTGTTGCACTGGAGTTTGGGAGGTGTGTTGTGTTTGCGATGATTGGGTTACGAAAACGGTATCTCCAAGTACTTTACTGATTATGGTGGATGAGTGTAATGCTGCTTGTTTTTGAAGGATGTGAATGTTTATGTGTGCGTCTAACTTGTCACAGTACCGCCTGAGACTCTTAGTCACTACTCCTGTGGCGCCTACTATTATCGGAATGGTCGTGACGGTGGTGTTCCATAATCTGGAGAGTTCAATTTTTAGCGGGTGGTATTTGCTGATTTTTTCAATTTCCTTAGCTCCAATATTATAGTCAGATGGTACTAAGACGTCAATAAGGTAAGTATGGTTGTTTGTTTTATCTAATATCGATATAATATGTTAAATAATAAAAATAATCCTACCTTTATTATATTTAAAATTACTTCTATACTTTAGTTTCACGCTATATACTACACTAGCAGAGTAGGCAGAGGGAACGAGAGAACCTAGTGTTAGGCACTCCATTCTCTTTTAGCATTTCTGTTTCCCTACTTTCCGGCAAATTGAGGCATTGCCTGTTTAGTGCCGGAGCTCAACGTCGCGCTTGGCTCGTTACTAGAGCGAAGAAATGAAAATACTAAATATTTTTATTTTCTGGAGCGGCAATCGAACCCACAACCTGTCGCGTTACAGTCGTACGCTTGTGCCTCTGCGCCACGACAGACCATTTATACATTAGCATGGTAAAATAATTATCATAATCTCTACAAAAGTTATATATAAATGATCAAGTTTCTCAGTAAAACGATCACGAAAACTGTATTAACTATTTTCGACATAATAATATCGTTACTACGGCTACTACGGCTGCTTAGCATTTTTTTTTTTAAATTATCTAACATCAATAGTTTTAAATCGATAATCCATAGTAAAGTCGATAATCGATAATAACATCGATTATGTTGAAATTAATAATCGATAGTAAATTCGATAATCGATAATGACATCGGTTATGTGGAAATTTATAATCCATACTAACTTCGATAATCGATAATAACATCGATAGTGTTGAATCGATAATTAGTTGATTCATTCTACATTTCCCAATACTTAGAATTATTTCTATACATAGCATGGTTAAATTTAATTATAATATTTAATCTCTACAAAAGTTATATATAAATTATCAAGTTTCACGAAACGTTCACGAAAACCGTAATAACTATTTTCGACATAATAGTTTCCTCACTACAGTTACTACGGCTACTTATCAATATTTTTTTTATAAATTATCTAACATCGATAGTTTTAAATCGATAATCCATATTAACGTTGACAATCGATAACAACATCGATTATATTGAAATTGATAATCCATACTAACGTCGATAATCGATAATAGCATCGATAGTTTTGAAATTGATAATCCATACTACCTTCAATAATCGATAATAACAATGATAATGTTGACTCGATAATCGATGTTATTTAACAAAAATTATCCTACTTTTATTAAAATTTCGATGGATTTCTATACATTAGCATGGTAACATAATTATAACAATCTCTACCAAAGTTATATATAAATATTAATTTTCACGAAACGTTCACGAAAACCGTATTAACGATTTTCGACATAATAGTTTAGTTATCTAAATTTATTCATATTTAAGTGGCAATAAAGATAGTGTAATTACTTTGTCAAAGTAAACAAAGCTGTCGGCCACAGTTATGAGGCTCATAACAAACCGTTTCTGAAAGGAAAGCAACTCCAACTCGACATACACGTGAAATGAAACTTTCATTAAACTTCTATAATGATACGAGTTTCATGTTATTTATATTTATATTAATTCTAGACACGAATGGTTTCAATTCTTGTAGTAGTTAAATTGCCTACATACATTAGCTTCACGCTGTATCCCGCATATAGCAGGGTAGGCAGAGGGAATCTAGTGTTAAGATACTCCGTTCCCCACTTTCCGCCGAATTGAGACATTGCGTGCTGAGTGGCGGAACTCAACGCCGCGCTTTGCCTTGTTACCAAAGCCAGGAAATGATCTGTCACGTTTACAGTCGCACGCTTGTGCCTCTGCGCCACGACAGGCGTTATATGCCTAAGTAAGATTTATATTAAATATATGAAATATTTGATTAATTCTGTTAATTTTTAATACACACAGTATGATTGTGAGTTCGATTCTCGCTTAAAGGATTATCCTTATAATAATCCTTATAATATATAAAACATAAAATCACCAAATTATCAATCGTTTCTTGTTTTCGTCCCTTCATTATTTTAACTTTATCAAGGCCCAAGTGTAGATCCTAGATTTGTTTTGATTTTCTTATGTGAGTTATTTCTTCTTAATAATTTTTAGCTTCACGTACTCTCACATAGCTGGATAGACAAAGATAACCTAGTGTCAACATATTCTCGTCCATTTTCAATTATCATCCTATTTTGAGAGATCGCGTTTGAGTGGCGGAACCCATCGCCGTACTAATTGGAATTCAAATACAAAAATACCGGTTGTGTTGTCAAACCATGGTAGTGTGTGTTATATTTATTTATTAATTTAACATACTTTTTATGCTTTATTTAAAAAAATATTAGTATTCTGCACTCTTCCTCCTCCTGTATATAAACTATAAGTGTGCCAAGTTTCACGCTCCTCCGTCCGCGTAATTTTCGTAAAAAAGATTTTTTTTTTTATTTCTTCTTTTTTTTTAACTTCACGCTGTATCCCGCATATAGCAGGGTAGGCAGAGAAAACCAGAGAACCTAGTGTTAAGACACTCCATTCTCTTTTAACACATCCGATCCCCACTTTCAGCCGAATTGAGGCATTGCGTGTTGAGTGGCGGAACTCAACGCCGCGCTTTGCCTTGTTATCAAACCCAAGAAATGAAAATACTAAATTTTAGTCGCATTTACAGTCGCACGCTTGTGCCTCTGCGCCACGACAGGCGTTGTTTTACGATAGTTTTTGTTTCACGTATTTATATATAGATAAACGCTAACAATACAATTTATACCCATTTTTATTTATATCATTAGTTCTTGTTGTAAGCATCGGGTATTGTGATTATATTTCAAATAGTAAAATTCTAAATTTTACCGTCCGCATAAACCAGGATGCCTAGATTTAAAGGATGTCTATTCAATGTTCAACTTTCACGTTAGAATCTAATAAACTCGCTTTTAAACTAAACTCTAGCGAGCGCACAGCGAGTTAAATTTTCATTTGTACCCAAACATAATTAAATTTGTGGCCTGAAGCATTACAGACCAAATTATTTTTACACATTTAAAAATATATACAAAGAGAATTTTTAATTTGTTTTTGTCTAATTTTTATATGGTTAGGGTTAAATTTGCAAGTATAATGTTTTTTTATTACTAGTTTTACATTCGTAAAAGTAATTGATTTAATTTAGTAATTTAATAGTAATTACTTGCTTGCAAAACTATAATTTTACATGATATCACGAGATCCGTCCAAATTTTTACCTTCGGTAATTATTATAATGATAAGAATATTAATAATTGTTTTATATCTTAACAGTCGTGACTGTTTGAACCTGTCGTGGCGCAGAGGCACAATCGTGTGCCTGTAAACAGTTTGTGGGTTCGATTCCCACTCCGGTAAACGAAAATATTAAATAATATTTAGAATTTTCATTTCCTCACTCTGGTAACAAGGCAAAGCGCGGCGTTGACTTCCGCTATGTCTTATAAATTTGGCGGACAGTGGGAAACGGAAATGATAAAAGAAAACGAAGTGTCTTAACACTAGGTTCTCTGATTCTCTCTGTCAACCCTGTTATGTGCGGGATACAGCGTGAAGCTAAAATAAAAAGATAAATATCTTACCAGTCAACACATGAACCCGAGCTGTAGCAGATTGGGCGTTATCTGGCACACATTGGTACGCCCCAGCGTCGGCTGTACGCGCTGCTTGCACGAGCAGTCTACTGCTGCTGTGAATACCCTTCTCGGTGACTAATGATATGCCACCGCGCGTTGAGTCGAAATTTATCGTCTGTAAAATATATAAATGGTTAGTAATTCTTGAGACTATGAAGGCGCAGTGGCAACGTCTGATTGAAAATGCTATGGTTGTGGTTTCATTCCCACTCGGGGATATTTTTTAGCCTCACGATGTAGCCTGGATGTAGCAAGGTACACAGAGGGAACGTGAGAACCTAGTGTTAAGACACTCAGTCCTCTTTAAACAATTCCGTTCCCCACTTTCCATTCCTCATTTTCTGGGTGTGGTAACAAGGCAAAGCGCGGCGTTGAGTTCTGCCACTCAGCACGCAATGCCTCAATCCGGTGGAAAGTGGGGAACGGAATTGTTAAAAGAGAACAGAGTGTCTTAGCACTAGCTCTCTGCTTACCCTGCTATATGCGGGATACAGCGTGAAGCTACAAAAATAAAAATGAAAAGTTACCACAAGATAAAAAGTGGTATTTAAATCCACCTCTCGACACGTAATGTCTTAAATTCAGATGGAAACACGCCAGAGAATAGAGTGTTAAACACTAGCTTCACTCTGTCTACCCTGCTATGCGAAATGAAGCGTGAAGCGAAAAAAAGCTTGTATGTAAAAACTATCCAAGTAAACCTGAGCTTCAATTTATTTATTGTTCGGTTAATATTTTATTGCTTGAGGGAAACTAACGATATTTTGTTACTGTCTTATAAATGATTCTGTTACATAGTTACTATGCTTACTTATATTGTACCTTTATTAACGTTTATACTTTTTTATATTAAGAAATGTATTTGTAGTACAATTATTTTCAATTAATTATTGACATGTTATTCTTTATAGATACTTTACTTTTTTATTAATTGTTATATCTACGAATGTTTTGTTAGTATATTATATATAGTTATAATAATTCTTTTTTTTCTCTTTTAATAGTGAAGTCAGAAAGAACTTAATTACAAGACTTTCCGTTCGAAATCTGAACACTGCGTGTTGAGTGCTGGAACTTAACGCCGCGTTTTGTCTCACCAGACTAGAGAAATGAAAATACATACATACATAGATTCACGCTGTATCCCACATATAGCAGGGTAGGCAGAGGGAACCTAGTGTTAAGACTCTCCGTTCCTCACTTTCCGTCGCAATGCGTGCTGAGTGGCGGAATTCAACGCCGCACTTTGCCTTGTAAACCCAGGAAATGAAAAATTCCATTTCTTGGAGTGGAAATCGAACCCACAACCTGTCGCGTTTACAGTCGCACGCTTGTGCCTCTGCGCCACGACAGGCAAATGAAAATAAAGACAGAAATTAAAATAAATTAAATATAATTATTCCCTTGACTATGGATCGAATCTACAACCAATCGCGTTAACAATCTCCTACTGAGTCATGACAATGGCCTTACAAGGGATGTTATATACTTTATTTAAATATTTAAGATTTTAACCAAAAAAGAAAACTGACTAAATAAAATGCAATAAAAACTAAAATTATTACGAATAACTCAAAAACAACTCGTCTGATCTTAACTAAATTTGTACACCATATCAAAAACACTAGCTATCATATAAAAAAGTATCATCTAAATTGGTTCCTCTAGTAAAAAGTTACGCGATTACAAAAAAAACAGTCAATTTGAGAAAATAGACATCTTTTTTATAAGTCGGTCAAAAATATAAATTTATATCAAACATTCCTATTCCTTAGCAACAAAATACAAAGGTTAGTAAGTAAGTATAACACATGTCGAATAATGTAATAAGTACTCGTATAGGAACAAAGTTGGGAAACAAGCTGTCAAAGAGTTGCCAAAAGGAGTTTGTATTCATTACTCATAATATTCGTTAAAATGTTACACTGAACTGTATTTTATATACATATATGTACGTATTTGGTTTCAAAGGAACATATGAGATAGCTGTTCTTACATAGCTTCGTGGTGTATTAATTAAAATATAATATTTTTATTAGCAAAATGCATATTAAGTAATATTATTTTGTATATCTTAATAATAATAAAATATATAGAATTTAGTTTTTTAGAAAACGTATAAAAAATTGAACATTTTCCTCCAGGTTTTCCTCTTTCCCACCCATCCTTTCTCCAAAATGTGGTGGTTCCGATAGCGGACTACTACATTGTCCTCTGCTTCCATCTATATCCTCTAGGTTGGCAACGCATCTAGAACATCTCTGGTGTTTTAGATGGTCATGGGCAAAGGTAACCACTTACCATCAGGTGGTCCTTCTGCTCGTTTGCCATCCGAATGGATAACCATTAAAAAAAAAGAACATAGCGGGATACTAATTCGTGCTTTTGAGAACTATCTAACATTATTTCTTATCATAAGTGTGTGATTTTTTTAAAGATTTAAAGTGTTAATCACACACTTAGTAAACAAAAAACATATTTAGAAAACGTATAAAAATTTCAAAGCAGCGGGACTCGAACTCGCGCCTTTCGGTAACCGCTAAGGTTAGTGGTCAGAGCGCTTAGACGTTATCTAAATATATTTTTTTTGTGTGAATAGTAATTTAAAAATATATAGGCTAAGTTAAGGCTAAGGTAATAATAAGTTACCCTACCTAACGCAGTTTGAAAGAGAATAATAAAAAAAACAGATTCACGCTTTATCCAATATAACAACGTAGTCAGTGAGAACCCAGTGTCAAGACTATGCGGCTACTGCTTTCCCCCCGAATTTGAAATACTGCGTGTTAAGTGGCGGAACTAAACGCCACGCTATGTCTTACCAGAGCGGAGTAAGAAAGTAATATAAATATATTCTAAGTCTCCGAATGGGAATTGAACTTACAACCGAAATTCATGTTTACATTAAGAATCGTTCCCTGCCACTGACCCAAGATGGAAGGATAGAGTAATAAAGTGATATTATACATAAATTAATTTAAAACTAAATTAATAAAATGACATTTAAATTTATGTGATGGGCCTTTTTCCTTTTTTTTTAGCTTCAACCTATATCCTGCATGCAGCAGTGTAGGCAGAGCGAACCTGAGAACCTAGTGTTAAGACACTCCGTAATATAAATAAAATAATAAAAAAATGCCCTGTATTTCTTATTATTAATATTGACAATTGAACGATTTAAAGTAACAGTCAATCAGATAAAATACCTATATAAACAATTTACTACAATAAAGACATCGGAAGCAAGATAGTTACTGCCAAGGAACCCCAGATTGCAGTATAAGTTGTAGTCGTTACACCGTATCGTGGGATGGAATACCTAATAGATTCCCAGGGGTAATTTTGAGAGCAACGAATTTACAGGTCATTTGTGACTAGTAGAAACATTCAATATACGAGTATGTAGTTGTATGTAGCCTTGGGTAATGTTTTACAGCAAGAAACAATACTCGTATATTACAAATTCTTACAAATCACTCTATGAATAATTAAAATTTTAATAAAATAGAACAATAATAGAGGTAATTTTAGATAAAGTACACTAAAAAGTACAATTATTACGATAACTCAAAAATAATTATTTTGATCTTAACTTAATTTGAATGGGACTAGATCTGAAGCATTAATTAACATATAAAAAAATAATTATGAAAATTGATCCACCCAGTGAAAAGTTATGCTGTAACCTTATCCTTTGTTGAAGTCAAATTTAGTTAAAAATCTTAAGTAATTATTAAATTTTAAATCATCCGTTGTCTTATTAACATGAGTGGGTAGTGGGTACATATGAGAATATCATGAACAGACGAAAAGTTGACTTTTGGGCGATAAGAATTTGGTACATATTAAGTTAGATAAGACTTCCAGTCTTGTCGGCAGGAGCCAGAAAATCTTATCGTTTCACCGGAATATCCTTGTTTACCTTAGTTAAAATTAATATATGATCGGCATGTATGAAGAGGTTAATGACTGTTAACGAAGCGAAAGAAGTATGCAGGGACCGTAGCGTTTGGCGCTCCATTCTTTCTGACTACCCCGCTAGGGATAAGGCGTGAAACTAAGTTAAGTTTTTCAAAGTAATATAGGTATTTTATTGTATTATATTAATAATTAAATACAATAAGTTCATATATGAAATGAATACAGATTCTAAGGGTGTTTATTACTTTCTTATTTTTTTAGCTTCACGCTGTATCCCAGAAAAATCTGTATCCTGTAAAGATATGATAGGCATAGGGAACCAGAAAACCTTATGTTAAGACACTTCGATCTCTTTTAACATTTCCGTTCCCCACTTTCCGCCGTATTGAAGCACTGCTTATTTATTTTCATTATTGTATTTTTTTAAATATTGTAATTTATATATTATTCATAGTAAATAAGAAGCTATGTAGTATACATTTGTGGAAACCCATAAAGTTCTAAACATTTTTTTTGTATTTCATTCTATCACTTAATAGTACTTACAAAAAAGAAATTGTATTCATGAATATTATTTGAAGTTACAAAAGCTTATGATATATAGGAGTATGTATTACATTACATTAATATCTTAATGCATTTTGGATCCTTGGCCTTTTTAGTAGACACGCTCTACATGTTTTGCACAATGAGCCATCTTTTAGTAGGGAAAATGAAAAAGGAGCCTATTCTTATATTTTCCGCAATATTTCAAAAATAAATGTTATGATAGGCACACGAATATATTACGGCAGTAAAGTAACTTTTTATTTAAATGAGAACCATATAATATTTTTTGTGGTATACCCAAAATTCATTGACTGTGAATGCATCACGTTTGTTATAATATTTTTAATACAGCTCGCTGTATACTACGACTTTGTTTGCTAGGACTATAAAACCTAAAGTCTCCTATTTTTTCGATTATGGCAGGAATTTCCGGAAATCTTTAGTTGTTTCCTACACTAACTTTGTTTATTTATGTATATATCCTAATAATAACTTACCTTTCCTCGATGTGTCCAATTGATGGTGCTGGGCGGCTCTGGGGTGTGCCTCACTATACATGTAAGGTTTATAGTCGATCCTGCATAGATGAATAAGTCTGGACCTCCCATTATTTCTGTTTCCGGTTCTGATAAATAAATATTAGGTTAATCATTTTGTTGAATAATGGACATACAGAAAAGTAATATAAACTTAAATATTATAAAAAAAAATAAAGAAAACGGATGGACTAGTTCTTATGATGTGATTACCGCTGCCCATGAGCATTCAAAGCACCAGAGGTACCAACAATGTGTGTCAGCCAGCAGGCTTCTAAGAAATTTGTTGACGTACTCTTGAAGAGCCCAATATCAAAACTATGAGGGAACACGTCTGATGAAAATGCGTCTTTGCAGGAAAATCGTAGGGCCAAAAAAACTCGTCGAAGTGCATTTGAGACGTGCTGACGGGACACGAAGATTTTATTCCAACTCGTGAGAATATTTATTTTTATAATAATAAACACAGTATTCCTGGTTTAATAAGACAAAGTATAATATTAGATTTGCCGCTTAACGTGCAATGCATGTCTGAAAACCAGAGTAACATTTCACTATGGTTTCTTCGCTTACGCCAAATTAATATATATATTTTTTTAGCTTCACGCTGTACCTATCCCGCATATAGCAGGGTAGGCAGAGAGAACCTGAGAACCTAGTGTTAAGACATTCTGTTCCCTACTTTCCGCCGAATTGAGGCGTTGCGTGCTGAATGGCGGAACTCAACGCCGCGCTTGGCCTTGTTACCAAACCCAGGAAATGAAAATACTAAACGCTTACATTTCCTGGAGTGAGAATCGAACTCACCACCTGTCGCGTTTACAGTCACTACGCCACGACAGGCGATTAATAAATGTTTAAATTAAAAATAAGAAAAAAAGGTAATAAGAATATTAACACCATATTTATTCAATTATTACATAAAGAATCCTTATACTATAACTAAAGCATGTTTACGAACAAAGTTTACCAAATTATTTGTATTTTTCGACAAACGTTTTCGCATGAGATCTGAAAGATAAGACCTTTAAGAGTCAATAGAGATTTTCCATTGGGATAAGTGGAAGCAAACATTCGTTGAGAGATTAGCTCTTTGACATTCTTTCGATGATAAACAGAATTTGTATGAGAAATATATTTTATATATTTCTTTGTTAAATTTTGTACGAATGGAAAATAATATGTTAGAATTTAATTGGAAGAAACCTATTTAAACGTAGATATATGTAAAATATTTATTGCCTCGAGTATTTATAGTTCGTCCCAATTTATAAAATATTAAGAGTAAGACAAAGTAAATTAATAAGGAAGTATTGAAATTTATGTTATAATACGCCTGTCGTGGTGCAGAGGCACATGCGTGCGACTGTAAACGCGATAGGTTGTGGGTTCAATTCCCACTCCAGGAAATGTAAAATTTAGTATTTTCATTTCTTGGGTTTGGTAACAAGGCAAAGCGCGGCGTTGAGTTCCGCTCACTCAACGCGCAATGCCTCAATTCTTCGGAAAGTGAGGAACGGAGTGTCTTAATACTAGGTTCCCTCTGCCTACCTTGCTATATGCGGGATACAGCGTGAAGCCACGTATGTATGTATGTATGTTAAAATATTCCTTATTAAAATAGATTTGCAAGACCTTTTTATGAATCGTTGAATAAAATAAGCTACCACCTATACGGAAAGCGTTGCTGCGAAAAGCCGTCAAGTAACTCAACAGTCGTTCTTATCAAATATAAAAAATACTTTTTATAGGTTTATTACTATGATAGCTAACATCCTGTATGAAAGCCAAATCATTTTAGAAGATTTTTATTATTTTTATTGATATATTCTTAGATAGAGAACATATTCCTGTCAATAATAAAATTTGGTCAGTAACCTCACGTTTGTCACGTTCCATACAACGATAGTGGCGCGAAGAAATGTCACATATCTATGGGAAAAAATAGCATATACTAGGCCTTCCTTTTTCGTTTTATAAGGCAAAGTAACAGAATTAATAAGTAAAGATTTTATAAAAGATGTTATATTAAACTCTACTAATATTTTAAATGCCTAAGTCTCTAAAGGATCGATGGATGTAACTGATGAATGTTTGTAAGCTTGTAACTCTTTCATTCAGTTCCTGAACGGATTTAGGTAAAACTTTGCAATAATATTACTGTATGTATAACCTATATATAACCTATATACTCGTATATACTTTATACATCATAGCTTATAACTTATTTTAATATTTTTTTTTACCTGTTAACCGGGAAATAAACTTTGGTTAATCCAGCTACAGATTGCAAGAACATGAAAATTCTTGACGCATCGTCAATATGATGGCATATATATAACCACTCTGAAATTTAATATATTACGAATAATTTCCACGACGAAAAATGTCGTCATGCCCATTGCAGTAGTCGTTTATGCATGACGAAATATTTCGTCATACCCAGTTAACAGGTTAAATATGTGCCTAATTTGGGCATAATATGACAATCAATATGTAAGATTTCGTAATAAAAAATATTATCCTAGCTTTGTTATGTTGTACCTGAATACAGAATAGTGACATAAAATTAAGTTTTCTCTAGCACCATTTAAAGTCTTTTATAAACATTATTTATATAGACCAATTTACATATATTTCTGAAACCAAAAATGGAATGAGTTAGAAATTTATATAGCTACCAACCTATATTGATACGTCATGTTCTTAGACTTAGTATATTCCAAAAAGCCATGACTAGTTTTAATCTATATACGACGTACACTTTTAAATAAACCGTAAAAGTTCGTGGAAATGACATAGAAAACATAGATATAATTTAAATGAATATAACTGACATGTATCTAACTTTTATGTTACTACCAAATGAGATAAAAAAGTTTCACAAATTTCATAAAGCACGCGCTCAAACACTGTACAAGTTGTATTCATTTGCTAATTAATTTGTTAGCGTTCTATACACGCCCTCTAATACCTCATACTTGATAACTTCGCAACTTGTTATTATGAGTTTAACACTGTTCAATATATAATGATGTTGGAATTCTTTTTTTTTTGTGGCTTTTATTTATTACTGATACTTGCAATTTCCTTTCTATTGCGTGTCGTGCTGAGTGGCGGAACTCAACGCCACGCTTTGCTATATTACCAGAGCGTAGAAAGGAAAATATCAATTATTAATTATTATAAATATTTAATATTCTCATTTCCTGGAGTGGGAATCAAACTCACAACCTCTCGCACTTACAGTCGCACGCTTATGCATCTGCGGTACGACTGGCTATAGGCTCTATTTATATAATTTGTATGGAATGGAAATTTTAATAGAACGGAGTATCTTAACACTAGGTTCTCAGGTCCTCTAGCTATGTGCGGGATACAGCGTGCAGCTAAAAAAATTAAGCATAACTTACCAACAATATTGAGGTACACCGCATGTCCGATAGGCGGAGTAGTTGATATCTGGCACTCATACTGTCCTGAATCACGTTTCTGTGGGCTACGGATTCGAAGCGCCCACTCCTCGGACCGAGGTTTGTGTTGGGCTTCGAAACGCTGGTCCGACGTGTATGTGTAACGGCCGACAGTCAATAAGTGAATGTCTCGATGTCGCACCCATGATACCTGGTGAAAGAATTATTGCTTTAATATAATACATAAAAGACGCCTATCGTGGCGCAGAGGCTCAAGAGTGATACTGTAAACGCCAGAGATTGTGGGTACGATTCCTACTCCAGGATTTTCATTATTTCAGGATATTTATTTATTTTTATTTCAGGATTTTCATACAAGTATTTTCATTTTCTGGGTTTGGTAACAAGGCAAACCGCGGCGTTGAGTTCCGCCACTCAGCACGCAATGCCTCAATCCGGCGGAAAGTAGGGTGCGGAATTGTTGAAAGAGAGTCTTTATACTAGGTTCTCAGGTTCCCTGAAAAAGTTCCCAAAGAAAACCAGCTTCAAATAACATGTAATACAAAGTTACATTTTGCAGAATAACTTGAAAACAAGTCGTCGAATCTAAACTAAATGTATATGACAGCTTCACCCTTTAGACCCGTCACCCGTCAGAGATAACCTAATGTCAAGAACTCTGTTCTCCATTTCCCATCTGAATTTGAGACATTGTGTGCAGAGTGGTGAAACTCAACGCCGTAATGTGTTATACCAGAGCGAAGAAATGAAGATAATTTAAATATGATCATTGCCTCGAATGGGAATCGAACCCATAATAAATTGCATTCTATATAAATATACATATTTATGTTAAAAGCAAGCGTCGTTATTAGTGGAATAGTGTGTAAGTAACATGATTAGTTGTAGGTGCGATCTCCACTTGACATAGTGATTAAATTAAAATTGTTCTCATATCTCTGGTCTTGTGAGAATGTGTTGATTTTCGCTTTGGTTTAGTAGATTCTCTCGGATTCTGTTTCGTGGAAAAGTGTGAAACTGGTGTTAAAAAACGATGACGAGACAAGACAAAACGACGTTTAAGACATATTTTATGGAAGTTTTAAGTTTATAATACACAGGTTTTCGGTTCGATTTAGACACGAAAAGTTTCAATATAAAATATTAAGCAAAATGAAATGCAGTAATCAAATATTGAAGTTATCAGCATCTGAAGGCGCCATTCGAATAATATAACCAAATCAATCAATCAATCAATATGTAATTGGACATAAACAAAGAGTATGTATGTGTTTGTATAATTATGTTTGTATCCCGCTAAGGTGAACCTTAAAACGTCGCAACGCTTGGAATTTCCAATTTCCAAAGAAATACCAATTCTACTATTATTATAAGAGTGAAGTGTAGAAATAGATGGATGTTTGTTACTCTCTCAAGTAAATACTACTGAACGATTTTAAATGAAACTTTACATTAATATAGCTTGCATTAGAACAACACACAAGCTTCTTTTAAAAAAGGTTTGCGTAGTATGGCTATAATATAGCACTAAGTACGTCAATAATCATGACTTTTTTATTAGTTTTTACTTTACTTATATATATATATTAAGCTACCATAAAAAATTTTAAAGAAAATAATCATATTTATTTTAAGCTTATCTCTAGTATACTTGTCAGGATAAAGAGAGTATGAGAAAAATATTTTAAGCATATTCTTTTTGTTTTCGTTTTTTATCTAATTTCTTCATTATTAATACTATAAAGACCTAAAGCCATGTTCACTTACACTTACTAGAAGCACCACTGACGCGTTAACAACGCGTTGTCTTAGCAACGTGTATGTAAAACAAATAGTAGTGTACAATTAACTTTATGTATTTTTATCGAATTATTTCAAAAAGTATCGGCTTTTCTTCTCCATAAAAACTTTAAATATGCCATATTTCATACCTCTCCGACCGCACAATCATCTTAAAAAGGATTACCAAGACTTTCTCTCACGTATTAATATAAAAAATGATATATCTTCTAGAAGGCAATATACTTTACATTGTAACATTTCAGTAACTCGATCCAACGCATCATTTGCCCTGAAGATAGTTGTAATGCACTAGAACTGCAATACTAAAGTCCTGCTTCGCGCCATTGAACGGCTTCCAAACACGAGTAACATGTTTGCTAGACGTATGTACATTCAACATGTTCTGTTTGCTTTTATTTTATAGAAATACATTTTAACAAAATTCATTTTGGCATTTTAAAACGCGTTTTTTTTAAGCTTTATGTTTTATATGGCATAGCAGGGTAGACAGAGAGTAAAGAAGGGTAGAATATAGTAAAGACCCTCCGTTTCCTATTTTACGTCTAGGTTAGAGACATTGTGTGTTGAGTGGTGGAACTCAACGCCGCGTTTTGTCTTACCAAAACTAATAATTAAACTATTAATCGAATCGAATCAAAACGAACCCACTATCAGTCGTGTTTACAGATAGATACTGTTCTACAGCGCTATGATGACTTTTTTTTTAATTGTGATATTAATTGTGATCAAGTATAATAATAATATTCTTTTATTTTTTTACATCTAAATATATACGGTTGTAAGAGACGCAACCGGACAGAAACCGGTGGATACAAATCATTCACTCCAAATTATTATTTCTTTTAAAATTATACTTGGACTCGCACCTCTTGGATCACCGGTCTTGGTATACTCCTGCTTCGTCCAAATATTATATTATATATTTTCTAAAAATTTTTTGAAACATTTGATTGTTTTTGCAATGTTTGTGGGTTAGATTATGCCCAAAATGGGGCCTAAATTTTCACCACCATAATTGAAATTGCGTTTGGTCTATAATGACCAAAATATCTGCATCTTCTTAAATGAATATATAAATGAAATAAAATAGTTTTTAACAATAAATATACCTTCGAAAATTTGCAAGGCGGATTGTGAACGCTACTTATTTATGAAATTTATATAGGTTACAAAAGAAAACTGACTCAAAATTATTATAATAACCATTAAGATCTTAAATAAATTAAAATGAGACCACATAGGAGAACTAGCTATCACAAAAAAGGAATCATGAAAATTGGAAACACACATAAAAAAACAGTCGAATTGAGAACTTCCTTGTTTTGAAGTAGGCTAAAAATACAATTTAGCATAACACAAAGCCTTATCCCCAACATTCGTCCCACTTTCTATAACTAGACAAATTTCTGCATCGATTCAGACTACACTCCGAAACAAGGTTACGTGAATATTATACAAGTCGACCAAGATTTCTTGGACTAAGTGACCTTTTTATTTATAGCTTTAGAATCGTTGGGGATGAAACAGATAGAACATTTTATTATTTAAATATTTTTTACAAAGTTGTTTTAGTTTCTCATAGAAGAAATTTGCTAAGATAAAGTTACCTATTAATATTTAAGTTCATATTATTGGTATTTAAAAGTACATATTACCGATAACGATGATAATAAAATTTGACAGCTTAACGCTGTTTTCATATAGTAGTCAGAAAGAACCTAACGTTAAGACACTCTGTTCGCCGATTTCGAGACGTTACATGTTATGGCGGAATTCAACGCCGTGTTTTGAATTATTCCTCGAAGTGTAAATCGAACACGCGATGAATCCGGTTAAAATAGTTAAAATAGTTGAGGACTCCCCGGAGGGCACGCATGAAGATGTTAATGACTGTGGACGAGGCGAAAGAGGTATGCAGGGACCGTAGCGTTGAAAACCTGGCTTACATGCCATTGAACCGGAACACATCTTTAGATATTTGGCGGTTCATCTTTGACATAATAGTGGTCGCGAGCCAGTCGGAGGACAAACCTCGTACCACCAAACTACTGGGACACCCGCCTCTTACAGGACGCTACCCAGCGGTGGTGGGGAATTGTATTCTAACCCCGTCCCCTCACAGAGGATTATATGCCAGAAAAAATTGTAGAAGTTGTAAGAGTAATAGAAAAGTTAAAAATATATAAATTCATTCTATTCACCTAATTTCAAATTACTAATTTTAATTAACACATTAAATAATAAAACACAACCATTTTATAAAGCAAACATGAAAAATATATAAAAAAGAAAATAAAGCAAGAATTAAGTCAACGGTTGCACAAAATGGCCTCGAGGAGTCTTACAGCTAAATGTTTTCACTACCGTCTGCACTAAGTCACAGCTTTTAAAATAGAAAAACGAGTAACATTTATACTTAATAGTTATTTTTAGGTCAGTTATGTTTTTAGCTTTACGTTGTATACCGCACATAGCAGGGTAGACAAGGGGAACCAGAGATCCTAGTACTAAGACACTCCGTTCTTTCTTGACGTTTCCGTTCCCCACTTTCTGCTGAATTGAGGTATCGAGTGCCGAGTGGCGGAACTCAACGCCGCGCTCTGCTTTGTTACCAGAGCTAAGAAATGAGAGCTAAGAATGAACCCATAACCTATCGCATTTACAGTCTCAATCAGTTATTTTTATGTATTTATAGAAGTTTCACGTTTCTTCTTGCATAGAAGGATAGTTAGAGATGCCTAAGAACACAGTGTCAAGATACTTCGTTGTCTATTTTCTTCCCGAAATCGAGACATTGCGTGGTGAATGGCGGAACTCAACGCCGCGCTTTATCTTACTAGAGTTGGCAAACTTAAATTTAATTATGTCCTGGCTGCGCCACCAATAAGTTTTTGATTAATATTAACATAATATAAATAAGTTATAGTCATTGAAAGGTTATTAAATTTTACATATGAATCCAAATTGATAAATTATTTAATTTAATACCCACATTTTACTTGCTTTATATGCGTCATAATAATTAGAATGATTAACATTTATGGTAATACAGTGTTTGTAATATTGCTACTGTGATACTTATATAAGTAGGTACAGTATTTTTAAATTACAATAATTTCAATAAAAATTATATAAATTTATAAAAAAATCCTTTAATGAGTGACTGAAGGATAACCCACAGACGAAACTACTGGGGATAGATAGCTAAACTTTGGCATGTAGGTTCTTTGGCTTACGGGACTAATAAAACGGTGAAAATAAATCTTTCTGAGTTTTACAGTGAAAGCTAAGAAGTATAGAAATGCAAATAAAAGTCAATGGTAATATCTATGCAAAAGAAGTAAAACTAGTCATATTAAATGTTTTTTTCATACTTACTTACTAATTTGTTAAATTTTGAAGACTTTTCTAGATTTATTGAGACAAAAATTACATACAAAAAATACAAAAAAAATGATTATATTTTTAGATATTTTCATGTATCCGCTTTAGTATGACAAGGCGCGTCGTTAAATTCCGCCACTCAACGCGTAATATCTGTATGAAAAACAGTACAAAATACATGAGAATGTTGGTATTTCGTCGTCCAGACCGGACATATTTCTGTACTCTAGAAGCCTAAAACGAGTAGTACTGGTAGAACTTACAGTTTCGTGAAAACGAACACTCCTAAAGACCATAATTTTAATAAGTATTACAAACTTACCAACGAACTGACCAAGATAGGTTTAGAGTTAATTTGTACCCAGTAGAGGTTGGCGACAGAGGTATAACAGCGAAATCTCTCTATAATCTATTAAAAGATCTCGGCCTGTCTAGAACTACTATCAGTTCATTTCTAGCACGTATTTCGAAGGTGGCATTATTAGGATCTTTTCAAATTTAGTTAGGTAGAGGGATGAATGCGGAAAGTGGAAGTGAACGTTAATGCGCATTTTAAAGGGGCCCCTTAAACCTACACTTGGGTCGTAAGCACCAGACACCCTCCAAACTCCTCTCTCTGCAACGCGATGGGCCCGGCACCCGCACGGTGAATCCATGGATTGCTAAGGAGTTTCTTCTCTTTCTTTTGGGAAAGACATTACAAAAATTGTTGCAACATAAGCGCCATGTTAACAACATTAAGAAGATTTAAACACAGTAGTATATTAGACTGAATTTTCTACACGTCGATTTAACGTTGTACGTTACGACATATCTTTAAATTTATGTTCACTTCCCGTTCTTTAGATGCGAGTTTCAGTGCACTGAGGATGTAACGCTAAGCCAAATGTTTTAAAGTCACCTGTGTTTGTTCTTCGTATGACATTCGGTAGTAATGTTTCACATAAACAAAACTTCTTGTCAAAACTTCTTGAATTTATTATTTTAGGTTTCGTTCGAAGCGCCATAATAATAGAACTGGAAATTATAGAAGGTTTTGCTAGGTTTTGACCGACTTAAAACGGGTGAATCAATTTTGATGATACTTTCTTATGTGATAGTTTGTGTGTGATAGTACTTCTGATATGGTCCCATTTAAATTTAGTTAATATCTGACGAGTATTTTCTTTTTGAGTTATTCGTAATGGTTGTAATTTTAGTGTCCTTTTTTTATGTTTGTGCATTTTTTTTTGTTAAAATGATATTTATTATTATATGACATAAAATAATTTAGACCTTAAGTAACTAAAGAGAAAAAACCGACAATGTACCAAATATTTTACATATCTTATTATAATATTATTCACAACATTAGGATAAGAAAAATATTTGAAAACATACAAAAATCCTGTTAAGATTTGAACCCATGCCTTTTGGAATACGTCCAATAGCTTTAGCCAATTGAGCTATATGTTTCTTATCAAGCTTCGTCCTACTAATATTGTAAATGGTACAGTTTATTATTATATTATTTAAGGATGGATAGATATTTGTTCATCTTTTACGCAAAAAGACCTGAACAGATATAAATGAAACTTTGCATTGCTGCTACAATTTACAAAGTTTGTTTTTTTATTTCTTAGAAATGGAAATGGTAGAAGAGAACGAAGTGTTCTAACACTACATTCTCAGGTTCCTTCTTTCTACCCTGCTATGTGCAGGATACACCGTAAAGCTACAAAAAAGGTAAAAATAAATGTTTAGTTGCTTAAGTAAATAATTATTTCATCCTTTGATGTAGTTTGACTCGAGCTTTTGCAATCAGAAATGCCAATTAATTGAAAAGCTATAATTCCTTATAAGAGCTACTGTAGCTGCCTTCAAAAGAAATCGTATTTTATATTCGAATTTAATATTTAATTAGTTGCGTTTAAGTAGCAACCACTCGAAATATTGTACGAAATATGTTCTGAATATACACATCGAGTATTAATTTTATGGAAATTGTACAATATTAATATGTTATTTAACGTTTGTCGTGGCGCAGAGGTACAAGCGTGCGACTGCAAACGCGACAGGTTGTGGGTTCGATTCTCACTCTAGGAAATGTAAAAGGTTAGTATTTTCATTTACTGGGTTTGGTAACAAGCCAAAGCGTGGCGTTGAGTTCCGTCACTCAGCATGCAATGCCTCAATTCGGCGGAATGTGGGGAACGGAAAAAAAAGAAAAATAATTTAATTTAAAAATGTAATTTTAGTTTTTGTTGGGTAAGTGGAAAAATTCAAGTGTCAAGATACTCCGGTTTCCACTTCCTGTCTGACTTCGTAACATGGCGTATTTTTTGGTGGAACTCAACGCCGTGCGTTTACTTACAAGGGATATATAGGAGATATGAAAAAAAATATATTTATAACCTCGAAAAGGATCGAGTTTGGAATCATTATATCCGTAGATGTTAGCATGATGCTAAGATGGCTTCTTCATTATGTATTGTGAGGTAAGCCACTGGGCTTACTCTAGTATCGTTCTGGGTTCATAGACGTTTTGCGATTTTTTATAAGTATACTTATTAAATCCATTCCCCATCTACTCAAAATAAGCTCATTTTTTTTTTATTACGTACATTTTTTTTTTACTTCACGATGTAACCCGCGTATAGCATGGTAGACAGAGGATCTGAGAGACTAGGATTTACTGTTAAGACACTCCATTCTCTTTCAACAATTCCGTTCCCCACTTTCCGCCGAATTGAGGCATTGCGTGTTGAGTGGTGGAAGTCAATGCCACGCTTTGCCTTGTCACCAAACCCAGGATATGAAAATACTAAGCTTTTACATTTCCTGATGTGGGACCCACGACCTGTCGCGTACAGTCCCACGCTTGTGCCTCTGCGCCACGACAGGCGTTAGGTACTTAGTTTTTATTATTTCACACATATTAAATGAAATTAGTTTTACCGTATTTTAACAGTCTACCACGAAATATTGTAAAATATTTGAAACGTTGGATTTTCATAAATTTATTTCCGAATACTAAAATATACGCGATTAAACCGGTTAAATAGTTTCATTTAATATACCTATGTAGTAGTATTAACCATAATATCAAATGTCATCGTTGTACAGTAGGACAGCGTTTGACTACAAACGCGATTGGTTCTGGATTCGATTCCTACTCGGGGGCATGATTATATTTAAACTATTTTCATTTCTCGGCTCTGATAAAATAAAGCGTGGCGTTGAGTTACGCTACTTAATACGCATTGTATTAAATTGTGGTAGAAAGCGGTGAACTTGAGCGTCTTGAGACTAGGTTCACTCTGGCTGCCTTGCCATCCGGGATAAAGCGTTATGCTGCTGTTAAATGGAACTTTTTAAACCATTTTTTTTAACTTCACGCTGTATCCCACATACAGCAGAGTAGGCAGAGGGAACCAGAGAACCTAGTGTTAAGACACTCCGTTCTCTTTATAACAATTCTATTCCCCACTTTCCGTTAAATTGAGGCATTGGGTGCTGAATAATATTTATTATTGAAAAACTTACTGTTCGATTCTGTAAATTTTTGACTTTGCATAGCAATGTGACTGGGTGTCCAACTAAGCCGGTGACATTGTCCGGTGTGCTTGGATCGAAGTATGGCGCGCCAGGTGTTTGTGGCCAGTCTTCTAAGAACTCCGTGCGGAAGCGCCTTGACGACTCAGAGACCGTACTTTGGTCTCTAGGCCGGTTGCTACCGCTGTCTTGGCGACATACTGTAGAAGAAAAATATATATACTTTGATTGCAACAATAATATTGATTTTAATGAAAATAACATAAATAAGTATTTATTTATTGATAATTTCTGTAAAGAAATCTGACGTTTAAAACCAGTTTCTAGAAACCCAGTACATTTTTAAGATTAAATTATGAAGCACGTGAAACAGTGTAAGATTTAATAATGTCATAATTCACAATTAAAAATGATTCCTCTTGTAAGTCCATCAAATTGGAATGAAATTATATTTTAAAAGATTTAAGTAACTTGTTTAATTGAATAAACTATTTATATTTCTTTTTAAAATGGACACTAAATTTTTTTCATGTGTTATTAACACATATTTTATATTTTAATAAATAGGTCACATATTTAAATTTAATTTAATAATACAGCACAGTAGTATACGCGTTTTACTAAAAGCTTATGTACACGGTAATAGCAAGTTGAAATTCTGAGATAATAACTATATTTACAAAAAGTTTTGGGCGGGTATTTTACATTGGAGTTTGCTATTGGTTACGTATATATATATATGAAATGATTAAGTTTCAATTTCTTCATATTAAGCTAACATGGCAAATATTTCATGAAAAAAAAGGAACAAAAAAGTAAGTTACTTAATTAAAGTTTAAAATCGAAAAAGCAACTTTTCTTAATGGTAATCAAAAAGAACCGTCATAAAATGAACGATTTAAATTTCCGCAACATATTTTAATAGACTAATTTAAAGTCGTTACGGAACATATCCCATCAAAAACTATTAAAACTTTGTCAATCTGGAAGGAATAATGAATGGGTCACCCTTGTCAAAACTTTTGCCAAATGAAATGCTATGAGATCGCTAACAAGTAACTTTAGGGGTAAAAAATAATGTAATATTTTATTATAAAATTACGTTTAGACAGAATATGATTTATTTAAATTTTCATAGGACGTGATATAAAATGTTTTTATTATCGTCGCTCATCAAGACGGAGGACGTCTTTAGTTTTTGCGTGTTGGGTGGCAACCCAAAATCCTGTACTTTGGGTAGGCAAGTTTTCCAAGGCATTTATTACGCGTAAAAAGCATGAGGACCCCCCCGAAGAGCATGCACGAAGAGGTTAATGACTGTGGACGATACGAAAGAGGTATGCAGGGACCGTAGCGTTTGGCGCTCCGTTCTTCCCCGTTCTCTCTGACTACCCCGCTCGGGACACGTGAAGTTAAGTAAGTATGTATGGTCTTCACACTGAGTTTCAAACTTAGCTAGACGAATGGAAAGAAATACGAAGGAGCCGTACCGTTTAGCATTCCATTGACTACCCAGCTAAGTAAGCTAAGTAGTTGTTAGTTAATTAGTTATTAGTTGCTAGCAGGTTAGGCAGAGGGAACCTAGTGTTAAGACACTCTGTTCCCCACTTTCTGATGAATTTAGGCATTGCGTGCTGATTAGTGGAACTTAACGCCGCGCTTTGCCTAGTTTTACCAAACCAAGGAAAGGAAAAAATCCATTTTCTGGAGTGTGAATCGATCCCACAACCTGTCGCTTTTACAGTCGCACATTTGTGACTTTTCCGCTACGACAAGCCTTAGCATGTTTTAATTTCTTTAAAATTATAGAAATGCAAATACTATCCTTTATATATATTAAAATACATTTTTCAACTAACCTAGAATCCATGTATAGTAATATAAAAAAGCAAGTATTCATATATCATATTTCATATAACGTGAATAATTTGTCATACTGTTTAATTAAAAAATCGCGAACACACTGTCCGCAAATATAACGCCATATTTAGTACTCGAATACTGAAAAATAATGCGGACAAAGCTTTTATAATACAGATTCCGAACAATGAAAGTAAAAATCGAACAAAATACGTTAATTGAAGGTCGGGTATCGCTCGGTATATTTTTTCATAATGATTTTGTTTATTTTGTACGCTTTCTAGATTATTCTTGCGTGTTTAAGAGAGCGGAGAGATTTATTATTAGGTCTTCTGTTTTTTTTTTTTTAATAGAACAGAGTGTCTTAACACTAGATTCTCAGGTTCCCTCTGCCTATCCTGCTATGTGCGGGATACAGCGTGAAGCTAAAAAAATATATATGTGTATATGTGTAGTCGTAGCGTTAAGTACAACAAAGGAAACTCGTTTAGGTTTAATTTAGCCTTAGTTTTCAGTAACTATATATATATTAATATAGAGTGGATGATTAAAAAAATAAAGGAATAAGGATATGGACTAAGTGTCTGTGGTATGTTTAAATGGCTTCATATCTTATCCCGCAGAGTAGAGTAGTCTGAGAAAACCTAGTGTCAAAACACTCCGGCCTCAACGTTTCGCCCAAATTCAAGACATTGAGTGTTGAGAGACAGAATTTAACGCCGCATTTTGTTTAATTAGAGGAAAAAAATGAAGATAATTTTTACAGTTTTTCTAGCTACAACCTCTCAGGTTAACAGTTAGTCGCTGTCCAACTGATTGCAGACCTTTTGCAATTAAATAAAAAAATAAAATATAGCACATATATAAATAACTATTAGAATCAATTGATCTTGAAGTAAGATTACTACAATAATGCTTAACAGCCCATAGAGATACTCGTACTTCAATGAAATAGAATAATAAAGCTAAAATACATTATTTTGATAAATGGGAAAAAGTTATATAACTTTATTCTGTAAACAACGAATGTGTACTCACTCTTAATATTCTTATACAAGCTCTATCATGCGACTGCGTTTACATACATACGTACATACATAGCTTCACGCTGCATCCCGCATATAGCAGGGTAGGCAGAGGGAACCTGAGAACCTAGTGTTAAGACACTCCGTTCTCTTTCAACAATTCCGTTTCCCACTATAAACTACGTGGACCATAAAACCATAAATCGATTTTTCGTTTTTGTAGTAATTTTGGGAAATCCTTTCTTAGAACGCCCCTACACTCCTCAAGGAGCCGACATGCCAAATTTTTACCTTCAGTATCCAGTTATCATGTACGTTGTCTATCAGTCTCTCAGTAACGCAAGCGATAAAACGCTTATACGATATGTTTAGATAGCGTGTATGTATATGTTGGACTTAGTAATTACTTTTCGTATTACATTTAACTTAATTTTTTGGAATAATTCACAAACATTTTCATCTATATACATTTACATATTTTCCACATAAAGTTATGATCAAAAAAACGAAAAAAAAAAAAATATATATATTCATATATACATTCCCCGTGTGGGGCCGACATTACATATTGTGTTTACAGCTCAACAATAGCAAATCGAGCCTCTTTAAGTAACAAAGAAATTTGTCTATTAATTCAAAAAAGTCAAGTAACCTTGATTACATTCAACATTCATTATGCCGTGTCAAGGCTTAAGAAGAAATGGCGTGGAAAATAGGAGGTCCTTAGGGATCCAAGCAAGTCCTGATTGTCAACTTGATTAAGTGTTAAATTTTAAATTATGACTCTGGGGCTTAAATGTCATTTTTTTACCTTTAATACAACAGTTTTAGCTTGGGAGCTTATAAATTTAAGGCAAAAGTATTTAGAAGTAGGTAGTAATGGGGTGGTATCCTTGTACGATCTTGTGAAAAACCAAAAATAGACTCTAATGTAAAAAGTTTAACTGGATGGAAGAATCGTAGCTACCTTCGAGAAGTAGAAAAATATAATTTGGTATCAATTAAACTTTATATAGAAAAGAAATGCTGAAAGCCAATAATTACATACATACGTACATAGCTTCACGCTGCATCCCGCATATAGCAGGGTAGGCAAAGGGTACCTAGTATTAAGACACTCCGTTCCCCACTTTCCGCCGAATAGGGGTATTGCGTGCTGAGTGGCAGAACTCAACACCGCGCTTTGCCTTGTTACCAAACACAGGAAATGAAAAATTCCACTTGCTGGAGTAGGAATCGGAACCACAACCTGTCGCATTTACAGTCGCACGCTTGTGCCTCTGCGCCACGACAAGCGTTATTCAGGCAATAGTTTTTTTTTTAATAATAGATCATATAGGTATATATTTTTAACCTATTTGCAATTCTCAATTAAACTATACTTATTTTGTATGTTACTGCTTTTTACTGAATGAACAATATATGATGAACCTTTTCTTATATGACAGATAGTGTTTTTGATGTGATTTTTTTGTTAAAATCTTAAAAACATCTAAATAAAATTTTAAAACATAAATATTTTACGACAAAGGTGGGACTTATGTGGGGCCTTGCTTATATTTACTGAGCTA
The DNA here is from genome assembly GCA_033558755.1 of Philaethria dido. Lineage (NCBI taxonomy): Eukaryota > Metazoa > Arthropoda > Insecta > Lepidoptera > Nymphalidae > Philaethria > Philaethria dido. The sequence continues at coordinate 43,283 of JAKGSA010001205.1, read as the reverse complement.
CTAATGTATCACGTCTTTAATATAGGAATTTAATAGACGACGCGTGTGATATTTCAAGCTACACCTGACTAGAAAAGTAACTTTCTCCTTAGACATCCTAACTGAGTAACAACATTATTATTGTCACTTCATATTATTATGTGTACTATATTTATATATCGATTTATCCCATATAACTGATTTTTTATATTCATTGGAATATAGATAATAATGCAATCAATCGTTTTGAGTTCGAATTGTAAATTGAAAATAACTTGCATTTCATATGATGTCAAATATTTTAATTAATTCTTTTTTTAGCTTCACGCTGTATGCTGGATGCATATAGCAGGGTAGGCAGAGGTAACCTAAGAACCTAGTTTTAAACCACTCCATTCCCCACTTTTCGCCGAATTGAGGCATTACGTACTGAGTGGCGGAACTTAACGTGCCTTGTTACCAAACCCAGGGAATGAAAATATTAAACTTTTGCATTTGCTGGAGTGGGGTGAGTGGAGTGGGAATCGAACCCACAACCTGTCGCGTTTACAGTCACACGCTTGTACCTCTGCGCTAGTAACGAAAATTCTTTAATTTCCTTTGATATTTAACTGTACGAGACATCACACACAATATAATGCAACAAATATCAAACAAAAATGCTGAAGTTTACTTCTATTTTGTAAAGAAACGTGGCTATTAAGTGTGTCGGCTCGAGTCACGGGAAGTGGCTTCGTGACGTCCCAAAATGGACTTGAATCACGAGTGTTTCCGTTTCTCTAGAAAGATACGTATACGTAACCGGAACTATATTGTATAAATAATGTAGCTACTACGAGTATATGTCACACTAATAATGTTATTTCTTTTATAATGGATTTCAGAGTACGCCTGTAACGCCTAACGCCTATCGTAGCGCAGAGGCACAAACGTGCGACTGTAAGCGCGACGGGTTGTGGGTTCGATTCCCACTCCCGAAAATGGTTTTTTTTATTTCCTGGGTTCCTCTGCCACTCAGCAAGCAATGCCTTAATTCGGCAGAAAGTGGGGAACAGAGTGTTTTAACACTAGCCTCTGCCCACCCTGCTATTTGCGTACAGCGTGAAGCTGATGTATTGATGTATGGATTTCAGAGAACTTGTTATTATAAAAGAATTGTAATTTTTTACAGCTTCCTTTTAAGCGGGGTCAAAGAATTAAATGTCGAGACAAATCAATTTTCCAGTTTCTGTCTGAATTCGATCAATATTCGAGCAAAAAGCAATATATTTTTCGGTGACGGAACCTAACGACGCGCTTTGACTTACAAGAGCGGAAGTAAAAATAATTTATACATAATCATAAGAGTTCTATATAGTAACAAATTATGTTACTATTCTTTTTTTTGCTAAAATATAATCCAACTTTAAGATACGTAATGTTGAGCTAATGATTTGCCTATGGAAGAACATTTAAGGAACATTTTAAATCTATGACATTTTTTAATAAACAAAGACAAATATGGTAAATATGTAAAGATTTATAAAAAAAAATATGTAAAATTTTGTTATTTTAAAAATATCTTTTTTAAATATTTTTGTCTGTTATTTCAAATGGAAACTATACTTGTAACTCAATCATATCTTTTTTTTTTAACTTCACGCTGTAACCCGCATATAGCAGGGTAGGCAGAGGGAGCCAAAGACCCTAGTGTTAAGACACTCCATTCTCTTTCAACAATTCCGTTCCCCACTTTCCGCCGAATTGAGGCATTGCGTGTTGAGAGGCGGAACTCAACGCCGCGCTTTGCCTTGTTACCAAGCCCAAGAAATGAAAATACAAAATTCTTATATTTCCTGGAGTGGGAATCGAACCCACAACCTGTCGCGCTTACAGTCGCACGCCTCTGCGCCACGACAGGCGTCAATCATATCTCATATACTTTATTCTGGACTTATAGCAATCAAGTAACACACACTGGCCAAAACAAACCTAACTTTATCATAAAATGACCGCCATAAAAAAAGAGAGAGCGACACACAAAATAATCCACACTTTCCTCAAAAATTGACACATAAATCCTCATGTTTTAACATAATAGCATCGTTGCAAATGGGCATATAAGGGTTAAAATTGCTTACACCGTTTCACGAAAGCAGGGCACGGGTGCGAATAACTCACCAATAATGCACGAGAGAAAATGGACTGTAAAGAGGCAGGCGGCTGTAGTGCGCGTCATTTCTCACAACCCCCCTGGGTAGTACATGGTTCTGAAACAAAAGCGTTAATAACTTCTCAAAGAAACCTTTAGGCTTTGTGCTAAAAGTGAAATGGAAAAAGTTTCACTGTCTAAATATTTAATATTTTGTTATATAAATCATAGTTTAGTTTTATATTATTTATTTCGTATTAAGCGTGAATAGGTTGACATGTATAATTTTTTTAACATAATAATAGGCATATTGTTTTGTTAATAGGATGAATAAATTACTAAAAAAACGAATAAATGAAATACATTCACCAAAGAAAGTAATTATATAACTAAAAAAAAACAAAAAATTGGCTGCGTTAAATTGTATTCCTTTCAAATTTGTCAACTTATTCACGCCTAGCATATAATTTAAATTATTATTTTGGACGCATTATTATAAAACTTTGATATAGTCTTTTCTCCCTATATAGAGGCATTGCTTAATTACCTAACTAGAGCTAACTGAATGATGTGCTTCATGTATTTAAACTATGAAAAGAAAACATTTATAAATATAAATATACCACCAGGCCATTGTAGCACAGTGAAACAGCGCCTGCTTATACATACGATTGGTTGTGGGTTCGATTCCCACTTGGGGGACTGATTTTATTTAAATTATTTTCAGTTCTCCGCTCTGTAAGACAAAGCGCGGCGTTGATTTCCATACTTAAAAGGCAATGTCTCGAATTCGAGTTGGAAGCAGCGATCGAAGTGTCTTAGCTAAATTCACTGACTACCTTGCCTTGTGGGATAAAGCGTGAAGCTGCTTTTAAATAAATACTCGTATGTATGTATTTACTTATGTACATACATAGCTTCACGCTGTATCCCGCGTATAGCAGGGTAAGCAGAGGGAACCTAGTGTTAAGACACTCCATTCCGCTCAAGTGGCGGAACTCAACGCCGCGCTTTGCCTTGTTACCAAACCCAGAAAATGAAAAAGTCCATTTCCTGGAGTGAGAATCGACCCCACAACCTGTCGCGTTTACAGTCGCACGCTTGTGCCTCTGCGCCACGACAGGCTTTATATACATACACACGTTTTTTTTTTCGTATTCTTATCTATTTATATTGCTTTGCACGTGACGTACTTTTTCTAAGAAAGAACTAAAATTTATGATTGCATTGAATTTTAATATCAAAATAGTAATAAAAAAATATACCATTTATAATATAAAAGCGTACATGAATTTACTTAATAACGCAAAAGTATATTTTCCTCAACCGTCAACGTGAACCCTGTTTCCGCAATAAACACATACTTAGTGAGTTTTCACGTTTATTCGCTAAGTTACTTTAATCGTCTATTATCGACTTCTTTGTTGAGTTTTCTTGAGAAATTATAAAAAAAAATTATAATAGAAGAAATGGTTTTTGAAAGAATGACTTTGTTGGTTGGGGGTTCAAATTTCACTTAATGACATTTTTATGTGATAGTACAGAGAATCCGGTATAAAGGGAAGTAGAGCTGCGGAACTCAACGCCACAATTTGTAATACAGTGGAGAAATAAAAATAAGAATATGAAAATAGTGTCTTGATACTAGGTTCTATCTGCCTTACTTCAGTACTTCCATCAGTATCCTCTAGGTTGGCAACGCATCTACAACATCTCTGGTGTTGTAGATGTCTATGGGCGAAGGTAACCACTTACCATCAGGTGGTCCTTCTGCTCGTTTGCCGTCCGTTATCAATAAAAAAAAAAAAAAAAAAACTTAGTGTTAAGACACTCTGTTCTCTTAAAATTTCCCCAATTTCCACCGAATTAAGGCAAAGCATGCTGAGTGGCGGAACTTAACGCCGCGCTTTGCTTTATTCCACCGATTAATTTAGGTAAAGTAGTTTGATTTAATAGATATAGCTATACATTATAAAGCTGGTGTGCAGTAAACAAAAACAAGCGAAGAGCATACTAAGTACTCGATAAAGTTTGTTGAAAGTCATCTTTCTGCTCTACTTGCCAGGTTGTACCGAACTTAGTGCTTAAAGATAATCGCAGTTGAATTTTGTTTTGTGAAATTTGGAAATTTGTACACGTCGAACTGTTGGCGAATTTACAAGTAACTTCGGAATCGAGTACCTGCTATGTACTTAAATAATTATTTATTATTAACCGATTTCAAAAAAGGATAAAAAATGTATTTTTTGCAACGAAGTTTCTTATCGCGCGTTGGGAACGGGGGTTAGACGGAAAAAAATAAGACCAAAAGTTGTAACGACACTTTTTGCTATAGTTATAAGCCTTGAAGCGTACGCGTCTTTCTCTCTCTCTCTCATAGAAAGCAAGCCAGTTATTTTCGTTTCGTCTTTCTATTTCGCCTTGAACAGTGTGGTGTCGCGACGATTATTTTATTACAATTCCTTCACTAATTAATCGAAAGGAATTTCGTTCCATTCTGGTGTCCCTTGACACCTCTCATCTTCTTTATTTTGTGCTACCGCATAACTTAATGGGTGAAACAATTTTTGTGATTCTTGTTTTATATGATTTTTTATAAGAAATTGGTCATTTTTTGTCCTTACAAATAGTATATAATAATTATATTTTCTGTAGACATAAATAAATTTAACTGATAATGTCATATCGTTTCAATGTTTATGTTAATTTACAGAACTAATCACCGAATTTCACTAAATGTAATTGAGAATATACTTATTTTTTCAATGGGTAACATTATCATATACGAAGCTTTAGCTTCAGCAGCACATGCACTAAAACATGTCGAATATATTTATATGTATGTAACAGGTACCCGAGTCATCACGTATGGATATTCTAGTATAGTCATATTTCTTAAATTTTTTGGCCTTTTTTGTAACACAAGAAAAATATAAAATAATAATAATATAACATAAATAATCACTCAAATATATACTATGTATATTTTTACAGTGACAGAGGTTTAAGTGTAATAAAGTGGATACATTTTCATCCCAATTCCTTTTATCGTCCTTTCACGTAAATAAGATAGATGACCGTTTCAACGATTGCCAGACTTAGCCTTGCTTGAACTATTTTCGCTACTTAATAATGATTTATTAGAAAAATATTATAATATCTAGACAATTAATTATATGGAAAATATGTCCAAATTATTTTTGAATTGAAACGCGATGTAACGAAAAAGCGACACTAAAGTGACAAATACATATACGTCTCTAAGAAATATTAAAATAGTAATATATGATATAGTATTAGCTTATCACTTAACAAAAGGGAACATAATTAAGAACTTAACAAAAAAAGAATTCGATTTCAATAAAATGCACAAAAAAGTTACGAATAACTCAAAAATTACTCAGATCTTAAGTAAGTTTAAATGAGACCACATAGGAAGCATTATCTATAAAAAAATAATATATATTATATATAAAAAAAAGAATAATCAATATTTGTACAGTCCCAGTAAAAACTTATGCGGTAGCACACACAGAAAGATCATATTCATCATATTGAGAACCTCCCCTATTTTTGCATTTGGTTTATAACATATAAATTAAGTCATAATAATTTTTTATTTTTTTTTATTATTTATTTTTTAGCTTCACGCTGTATCCCGCGTATAGCAGGGTAGGCAAAGAGAACCTAGTGTTAAGACACTCCGTTTTCCACTTTCCACCGAACTGAGGCATTGCGTGCTGAGTGGCGGAACCCAATGCCGCGCTTTACTCTTTTATTTCTATGTAAATTTTCATTTGCAATTAAATTTCGCTGCTATCGTGTGTTACACAGATTTTAAAATCTTAAATAAATAAATTCTATACCTAGACATATGTCTCACGTAACTAAAAAAAAAAACACATAAGTTTTCCTTATAAATCTGGGTGAAAACAGAAAGACCTCGGTGCTTATATGAATTTCGAATAGACGGTCGCCTTTGTAAACAAAGAAGCTTCTTATTATAAAGTACAAAGCCTCTATTCCACGTATTACTTTCGTAAAGGTGAATATAGAACAGCTTCGCCCTTAGGAACCAGTTCACGCCTGGCGTACTTTTATTTCTTAGGTTATTTTCTTTGTTTTCATATTGTTGTCTAAACAGGTATTTACTTTTTTATTACTGAAATTATTATACTGGTGCTATAATTTTAATTTCGTTATATATCCACGTAAAGCCTGTCGTGGCGCAGAGGCACAAGCGTGCGACTATAAACGCGACAGGTTGTGGGTTTGATTCCCACTCCAGGAAATATATTTTCATTTCTTGTGTTTGGTGACAAGGAAAAGCACGGCGTTGAGTTCCGCCGCTCAGCATGCAATGCCTCAATTCGGCGGAAACTGGGGAACGGAGTGTCTTAACACTAGGTTCTCAGGTTCCCTCTGTCTACCCTGCTATCTGCGGGATACAGAGTGAAGCTAAAAAATATATATGTTCCACTAATGTAGAAAATTGGAAGTGATTTTTGAAAAGTTGTCAAAAGACGTTTGGGTGTTAAAAGTTATTACCTAATTAATGATTTTATAAATGATCACACGCCTTGGCAATGAAATGCTCGCTTTGGTCTATTTCGAAGGTGTCATTGTCACGAATATATAATTGTAAATTTATTAAAAAAGTCCCGCTGAGTTTCATGCGCCAGTTCTTCTCAGGTCTGAGGCATTAAATTTTGTGAAGCGGTGGTAAATTAGTTATTTGACGTTAAATAAATTAAGTGAATTCTTATTTTGAATAAAATTATTTGACTGTGGCTTTTGATTTAAGGTATTTTTTTTTCAAAGGGTAGTAATGACTATTTAGTGCTCAGAAGTTTTGCTTTCAATACATGTAATTCTAAGTCCAATACTGTATAGAAATTATAATATATTTTTAATAATAATAGTTTGTTGAATAAAATGAAAACATATTCATTTTAAAATGGGGTACAAAAATATTGTCTAGTCTACTGTTCGAGATATGTTATGTTTTATTTAAAAACTCAATTCGGTTGCTTACTTTAAAATTAGTTTAAAAGTAAAAACAATAAAAATAATTAAAAAAAGTGTTATCATTCTGGTAGAAAAAATACGACGTTATACGCACTAGCTGTAATATAGACGAAATTTGAAAGATTAAGTAATAATCAACATGCCATACTTGAATTGGTGAGCGCAGAAACAACGTAAGTCACAAAAAATGCAAAAATTCGTTAATGATTTAAACTAGCTTGGAAAGGAAAATTATACACTTTTTTCTCCCTCCTGCAAAATTTGAAAATCCGGACTTACGTTGTTTCTGCACTCACCGATTCACTTGCGTAAAATAAATAATATAAACAAAAAAAAGAATTAAAGATTATAACAAAAAAAAAATCGATTTCACATAAAAAGGACAAAAAATTTACATCAGACATTATTACGAATAAGTCAAAAACTACTAGACAGATCTTATAACTATATTCCATACAGAGCCACATCAGTATAACCACATTGTATAAAGTAATAATCATCAAAATTGGCTTAGCCAAAAAGTAATACACATAAAAAAAATACAGACAAATTCACAGCCTCTTTGTTTTGAAATCAATTAAAAGCATACAACATTTTTCAACCATTCCTTAATAAAGAAGTTAAATAACAATAACATTCTTTAAAATAAGAAGATTTCCAAATTCATTCAAAATTATAAAGCTTGCATGAAATATATTAGGGCCCATTACGTTTCACGGGGATGAACCAATTTGTCGGTGTCCGCGTAAACAAGACGGATGGCTTCCTTCGCGATTCATCATACTTGCGGTGACCGCCTTTGATGAAGCATCGGCTTACTTATTATCATTTGCATGGAAAATATTTATTTGTTTGTTATTTAATTATAAACGCCTGTCGTGGCGCAGAGGCACAAGCGTGCGACTGTAAGCGCGACAGGTTGTGGGTTCAATTCCTGCTCCAGGAAATGGAATTTTTCATTTCCTGGGTTTGGTAACAAGGCAAAGCACGGCATTGAGTTCCGCCACTCAGCACGCAATGCATCAATTCGGTGGAAAATGGGGAACGGAGTGTCTTAACACTAGGTTCCCTCTGCCTACCCTGCTATATGCGGGATACAGCGTGAAGCTATGTATGTATGTATAATATAATAATAGACTTTATTATTCTTCAAGCTCTTTCAAGCAAAGTTACGCGAAGAAGAAACCTAGCGACAAGACACTGTGATCGTCACTCTTCGTCCAAATTCGAGACATTGCATGTTGAATAGCAGAATTCAACACCAGCGGGGAAATGATAATAATTTCATTCCCCGAATGGTAATCGAACCCACAATCAATCGCGTTTACAGTAATATAATATAATTAAGAATTTACAAAACAGAAAACCCAGGAAATGAAATATCTATTTCCTGGAGTGGGAACCCACAACCTGTCGCGTTTACAGTCGCACGCTTGTGCCTCTGTGCCACGACAGGCGTTTCTACTTATTATTATATTATAAAACAATACAAAAATAGTTGGACATAATCAAATATAATTGTCAATATTTACAATGTATTTTGTCGTCAATAATGACCTCATGCCGCAGTATGCAACTAGCAATTTAAACTGTAATTATAATGTAACAATATGCATAATTTAATTATGAACACATCGCTCTTATATAAAATAAGTAAAAGGTAGATTATTATTTTTGCAATTAATATATTTAAAAGGTTAAATGTATAAATTACATTGCACGAATAATTAAAAAACAGTTTCACGCTTTTTCCCGCATAGCAGAGTAGTCAGAGTGAGCCAAGACACTCCGTTGGCCGTTTTTTTAGTTCCATTTACGTTGTATCTCGCCATATAGCAGGGTAGGCAGAGGGAACCTGAGAACTTAGTATTAAGACACTCCGTTCTGTTACCCACTTTCTGCCGGATTGAGGCATTACGTGCTGAGTGGCGGAACTCAACGCCGCGCTTTGCTTTGTTACCAGACTCAGGTAATGAAAATACTAAATTATTACATTTCCTGGAGTGGTAATCGAACCTACAACCTGTCGCGTTTACAGTCACGCGTGACTATGTGCCACGACAGGCGTTCGCCGGTTCCCGCCCAAATACGACACACTGCGTGTTAAATGGCGCAACTGAACGCCACCTATTGTCTTACCAGAGCGGAAAAATGAAAATAATTTTTAATATAATCATTCCCTCGAGTGGGAATCGAACCTACAACTAATCACGTTTACAGTCATACGCTCCAACTGCGCCGATGGCATCAATAATATTTGAAAACATAAATACTCAATATAAATTTACTATACCAAGGCAAACCAATCGTCTTTCTGGCGGGCATTCACTGCGCTAGGATGGCCTCCAAGTATTTTTGCCTTGCGTTTTATCTAAAAAGTCTGAGCTGTTCTTAAAATTACACCGAAGAAATACATCGCTATTGGTTAGCTAAGACTTTGGACTGAGCAGAAATCGTAAAAGTAGGATTTAAAAAAGAAGCTTTTCTCGTATTTTACGTTGATCTGGAAAAGATGGATCAAGATAATGGTATATAGATAGTTGATCATGATAGCATTTTGCGGTAATCAAAGTCTAGATGGACCAGAGGATTTGTATGAAGCTCTCTTATTAGAATTGTGGCTTATATGGCACCGTCATGTACATAGCTATAGATTATCAGAAAAGTTGTCATATGTTTTTAGTAATTATAGTACTAAATTTATATTTTTCATTTTTTTTTTATACAAATATATTAAAAATGGAATCTGTCTGCTATACATATCTGTCTGTCTGTATGGCAATCTGTTTGTCTTTTGCTCCTAAATTATTACACTAAATTAGATTAAATTTGGTTCTTTGAAATATTGAATTGGAAACGATTTTTGGAGGGTATAATTTAAAAAATATATTAATTATATAGTGTGTAAAAATAGTTATTTCCTTAAATGTTACACGAAAACCGTACACGCAGTTTAGTTTTTTAAAAAGGCGGTAAAACTAAAGGAGGTCTTTCGATATTACAATGTATTATTAAATGAGAAATCTTAGCTTTATAGTTACATTATGGAAGGAGCAGGAAACACGCTATAAAGGTATACTATCCTACCTTTAAGCTATATCATATAAACATATGTGTTTGTCTTGTCTTGTTGTGTCTGTCTCTTTTTAGTGACGCGTTTTCGTTACACCTAGTTTCAAATCACAACGTTTCTAAAACAGTTTCACTCCAAAAATAGAATAATAAAATGTATGCTTATTACGTATCCGTAGAACTCTAAGCTCGTAATATATTGCCATTCTGAACGCCGTATTTATCTCTCGCTGAAATCTAGGTAAACTAGCTTCAACTTGAAATATTTAGACGGTGGTTATACTCCATGGTTTATGCGCATAATATTTAACAAAAAAAATCTATTTTTTTATGATAGGCCATCCTGGCGCAGTGGTGTCCCACTGACAGTAAACGATTGGTAATCTTTTAATGTTTAATCTTTTTTTTTACCTTCACGCTGTATCCCGCATATAGCAGGGTAGGCAGAGGGAACCTGAGAACCTAGTGTTAAGACACTCCGTTCTCTTTCAACAAATCCGTTCCCCACTTTCCGCCAGATTGAGGCTTTGCGTGTTGAGTGGCGGAACTCAACTCCGCGCTTTCACTTCATTTCCTGGAGTGGGAATCGAACCCATAACCTGTCGCTTTACAATTGCACACTTGTGCCTCTGCGCCACGACAGGCGTTATAATGTTTAATCGACTTCTCAATTCAACAGTATTTTTTTATGTGTTACCATAGCTTTTTATCGGGTGAAGCAAATTTTGATGATTCTTTTTTAGGTGAGAGCTTGTACTTATGATGTAGTCCCATTTAAATTTAGTTAAGATCTGACTAATAGTTTTTGAGTTATTCGTAATAATTGTACTTTTTAATGCATTTTATTTAAGCTGGTTTTCTTTTTAAGTAAAATTTCAATTATTTATATTGTGCATATAGAAAAGTCTCAATAACCCTTAATTTAAAAATTTTGACTTTATGCTAATACCTACTATTAGAAGTATATTTCCTTATACTGTTCGCCGTCGTCTGACTATTAATATAGCGTCTGGAAATCTTTGTTTTGTTTTGTTATAGATTGCTCCATTGTTACCTTTTTATCATAAAGCTTGCAATTTTATTATACTTTATCACAATTTCATACAGAAATCGAAAGTAAAAATATCCAAAATTATATTTAAATATGAATATCGAAACGTAAACAATTAATTAATACGTGAACAAAAAATTTGGACCCCTTTTTACGCGGACAGAGAATGAAATTTGATACACTTATAGTTAAGTATATAGAGAAGAAGTGCAGAATGCTAACATTTTTTTTTAAATAATGCATAAAAAGTATATTAAATTAACCAAATAAATGTTACACACACTACCATGGTTTGAAATCCATGATTATATAAAGTGACATATACATTACTAAAGACAACGCATTGTTAACGCGTCAATGGGGACACTAGTAGCCATAATTATCTATTCAATATACAAAGACCAACTAAATATTTAAACTAATATTCCTCACAATAATATTCAATTCATAGTACATAATATTGCACATCGATTTATCAAACGTCTTATTAGTATAAAAGTGCAAAAAGTAAGTGGGAGAGCCTCGTAATAACTCTCTTATAGAGCACCGTCGATTCGATGGCCATCAATCACGTTAGACGCGAGAAGCACTTCAACCACAATATCGATGTTTTGAACGATATTTCTAATAAATGTGGTCTTGATATTATAAAATATTTACGTTTTTAACTCGTATTGAGTCGTGAATTTTAAGTCTAAGTTATACAATGTTAACTTAGACAACTTAGACATAATATACAACATTAAATTAGATATAAGATAATTATACAAAATAAATTATATAACTTAGACGACTTAGACGGTTGACTTAGACAAGCTATGTACCATTAAATTAGACGTGTAATAATTAAACATTAGTTATACAATACTAACTTAGACACAGTATTAAGAGATAAGACAGGAAAAGTATGAATTAGTCTTTCGAAAATACGATTGGAGGAAAGTGACATACAAAATATAAGGACTTTTAAAGAGCTTAAAGACCTTCAAGAGTTTCACGACAGTGAAAGAAGCGTGGTCGTATTGTGTCGATTCATATATGACATTATGATACAGTTAAAATTTTAATAAAAAAGAAAATCGACATTAAATAAAATTGATTGAACTTTTAGTTGAATGTTAACTAAATTTTAATGAGACCACATCAGAAGATATTATTTATAAAGGAAACATCAAAGATGGTTTACCTAGAAATGGCGAGGCGTCCATACAACACGGTTCCCACCGGCTTGCCTAACTTTCCAAACTACAAGTACGAGACCTAAATAAAAACAAAAGTCGCCAGGAAAGTGTGGAGTTCGAATTGTAACGAAGTTTGCAAAATAAACGAAGTCAATCAGGGTGTGAGAGCTAAAAGTAAAGTCGCCAGGAAAATTTTGGGCATAAAATTACAAAAAAATGTTAAAAATCTAAAAAAAAGGTCATCGCTAAAATTAGATAGTGAAATCACTAAATACCTTTACATCGGTATCGGCTTCCCTAAATTTACCGGCTTGCCTAACTAAAATTTTCACCCTTCACCACTGTCACCTAGTAAAGTTATTTATTTATTTATTTTTTTATGGATAACGTATGGCAAACAAGCAATAGGACCACCTCATGGTAAGTGGTTACCTTCGCCCATGGTTACAACACCAGAGATGTCGTAGATGCGTTGCGAAGTGGGGGACAATATAGTAGTCCGCTATCGGAACCACCACATTTTGGGTAAAGGGTGGGTAGGAAAGGGGAAAACCTGGCTTACATGCCATCGATTTTTATTTATTATAGTGGTCGCGAGCCAGTTGGAGATCGAACTTCCTACCACCTAACTACTGAGATAACCGCCTCTTACGGGACGCTACCCAACGGCGAAGGGGAATTGTATTCTAACCACGTTCCCTCACAGGGACAATGTTATGCAGTATCATACATAAAAAAATGTAGTCGAATTGAGCCTTCTTCTTTTTTCAAGTCGGTCAAAATATATATTAAATAAGTTAAAAAGAAAATTTAGTACTTTTCGTAAAGTAAAAGTATTTTCCAAAGTTTGTAAAAATCACAATTCGCACCTCAACCTCGTCCTTGGGGAACGCGACTGCAGACGCTATAAAATAAGTTCCTTGCCCGTTTGCTCAAGATTTGTTTTACGGGTTTTCAATATCGTGTACTATTTACTTCTATTGTTTACGAACAACGAAAGACAACTGTATTTTTTATGTATTAAACTTCAATCTCAAGATTTTTAGGTATATCTTTGGCGTTGGTTTCTTCTTTATGCATTTTTTTTCTCCATGCTGCATCCTACACATAACAGGCTAGCCAGAGGGAACCAGAGAACCTAATGTTAAGACGCTCCGTTTTTTTTAATATATCCGTTCCCCACTTTCCGTCAAATTGAGACTTTGCGGGTGAGTGGTGGAACTCAACGCCGCGCTTGCCTTGTTACCAGAGCAAGAAAATGAAAATACGAAATTTTATTTAATGTTTACATTTCCTGGAGTAGGAATCGAACTCACAGCCTGTCGCGTTTACAGTCACACGCTTCTTTTAAAGCTCATTTTTTTCTTTTTTTTTTTCACAACTTAAAGTATAGATTCATAAACCAATCACAAATCCAAATTTATTGATTTAAAAAAGTTAAAGTTTATTATTCTAACAGCATAAGAAAGAAGAAAATAAAAATATCAAACTTATTTAACTCAAAATCTAATTTCTAATCCCTCGCGTCTGCTGAAAGTTTTGCGCGAAACGAAAGGAAAGGCTGCGAATAAAATTCATTTTACAATTAGTGCTGTTACCGCAGAAAGTAAATACATATATTTTTAACTATAATAATTGACCCACATTTTTGAGTTTTCCTTTTAAGAAGGTAAACATAGTTAGTAATTTTTTTACCGATTTCTAAAATTTTTCTATGTATTACTGTATAATTTTTTACTGGGTGAACCGATTTTGATGATACTTTTTTATGTGATAGCTAGAGTTTCTGATGTATTCCCTTTCAAATGTAGTTAAGATCTGAAGATTATTTTTGTACTTACTTTTAATAATCTTACATTTGATTTTTTTTATAAATCTTATTCGTTAACCTGTTTGTTTGGTTTAGTGCATGGCAAGCCAACATAAACATGTTGGCTTTATATCATATCTATATTACATCCATTTTTTTTGATAAATATTTTTTTATCTAAGCATTCTTTTTTTTTAACTTCACGCTGTATCCCGCATATAGCAGGGTAGGCAGAGGGAACCTGAGAACCTAGTGTTAAGCTACTCCATTCCCTTAGAACAATACCGTTCCCCACTTTCCACCGAATTAAGGCATTGCGTGTTGAGTGGTAGAACTCAACGCCGCGCTTTGCCTTGTTACCAAACCCAGGAAAATGAAAACACTAACATTTCCTGGAGTGAGAATCGAACCCACAACCTGTCACGTTTACAGTCGCACGCTTGTGCCTCTGCGCCACGACAGGCGTTGTGTAAGTATTCTAATAAATATATTTTAGAATTATTACTACAATAAGGAAGAAAACAATCATTTTTAAAAATATATAAAATACTGACAAGTAAGTTTTTGAGGCATCGTGGAGCAGTAGAATAACTTCGGCTTATATACCTATAAGTTAGTTAGTTAGTAGTCGGTTAGTTGTGGATTCGATTCTCAGTAGGGGGAAAAATAATACTTCAATTATTTTTAATTTATTAAGGCTATATGTTGGATTCCACTCGACAATGTCTTGAATTTATACGGAAAGTGGAGAATGGAGTGTCTAGACACTAGAATCTCTATGCCTATTTCGTTATGAGAGAAAAAGAAGTTAATATAAAATATAGCAACTTTTAATTAAATGTTCTACAGAATGACAAGAATGTGAATCGTCACGTTATATATGAACCATTCATCGAAAAATCGATGAATTCCACACCATACATAAAAATTACAACATTACTGTCGATTACTTTTTGGCTACTCTTATAATTAGTTATATTTACCGCTAGATTAAATATATATTTGCAATTATACATTTAACAACAATTATTATAATTTATATAATAAAAAAAAATTAAAACATTACAATAAAATACGTTATTTCATGAAATCTACTTTTTAATTTCCGAGGTTAATGTGCACAGAACGGCTCTTAAAGTGACTGGAAAGAAAATTAACTAAAAACTAAAATTATAACGAATAACTCAATAACTACTTGTCTTAACTAAATTTAAATGAGACATAAGAAGAAATAGCTATCATATAAAAAAGAAACATCAAAATTAGTTCATCCAATTAACACAAAACGCCTGACGTGGCGCAGAGGCACAAGCGTGCGACTATAAATGCGACAGCTTGTGGGTTCGATTTCCATTCCAGGAAATGTAAACGTTTAGTATTTTCATTTCCTGGGTTTAGTAACAAGGTAAAGCGCGGCGTTGACACCACTCAGCACGCAATGCCTCAATTCTGCGGAAAGTGGAGAACGGAGTGTCTTAACACTAGGTTCCCTCTGTCTACATTGCTATATGCGGGATACAGCGTGAAGCTATGTATGTATGTATGTAATTAACACATAAAAAACCAGTTCAATAAATAACTTTGCAGTCGGTTAAATAATGTAAATTTCAATTGCATAAAATCAAATTCTAGTGCTAAAACGTGAACATACAAAACACACTTAGTAAATTGATACAGCGAGTGGATTTGTCCATCTGCTTTGCGCGATTATACGGTTCGACGCTTTAATCGATAAACATCAAATTTGGCACCCGTTTTGTCGCTTAGACAGATGTAGACCGCATAGTATGTCACAACTAAATACATTATTATTAAATGTAATGATTTTAACCGGATTAATCGCATATGTTTTGGTATTGAGAAATATATTTTTGGATACTCTACGGTAGACTCAGTTTACCTGTGACCATAGACTATTGTAAAGTGTTTAAAACGTCCGGTTTCTATTCTAACTACGATATGGTGAAGTCGCGCTACACTTTTTTTGTGTTCGCAGCGAAATGCAATTTACGCAAACCACACGTGTGTCACGCAGATACCTTACCGACAGATGATACGTTAAGAGTCTAGTAGTGCGTATGAACAACTGATTACGGGTACCCGCCCGATTGAGGACTCGGGCAAGTTATGTGAGAAGACAGACTAAAATCTCACGGTACTCCCCCTCAAGCACCAATAACCGAATTCATGAGAAAACGTAAGTTTGCTAGGCGCACTGTGGAGTCAAGGGTGGTGGGTCTCCTTCAAAGGCCTGCTTGGTGGAGTAATGCGCGAGAGCGACATATACTCTTACTTGCCAGGAGACTGGGTCATCAGCTACTGTACTATTCGTTAATGAACCTTAAAGTACCAACTAAAACCCAACCAAAACACTAACTTAAATTTCGTTAAACCGATTACAACTGATAACATCCAAATGTAATAAAAACAAATAAAGCAATGTTTATATTTTATTGAAAACGACCTAAAAAGTATCAAATCTCGTAGATTTAGTTTGACATTGATAGATTATGTGATGTTTACACTGTACTGTACTGAAAAGTGATTTATAGACGACAATTTTAAGAGATCGTTAAGTGTTATTCAGCCTGAAATATTTTTTGAATCATGTGAAAAATCGTATCTTTTATTTTATAAAGAACACGTGTAATGGAATTTGTGATAAATATATTTTATAAGGCGTGTGAATTTTAAATATTCTACTAAAATTATTAACGCCTGTCGTGGCGCAGAGGCAAGCGTGGGTTCAATCCCCACTCCAGGAAATGTAAAATTTAGTATTTTCATTTTTTGGGTTTGGTTACAAAGTAAAGCGCGGCGTTGAGTTCCACCACTCAACACGCAATGCCTCAATTCACCGGAAAGTGGGGAACGGAATTGTTGAAAGAGAATGGAGTGTCTTAACACTAGGTTCTCTGGTTCCCTCTGCCTACCCTGCTATATGCGGGATACAGCGTGAAGTTAAAAAAAAAAATAAAAATATAAATGAGAATATGGATTGGCATTTGTTTCTTACTCTTTCATGCAAAATTTATTCACCAGTATAGTTACTAATATATATTTACATGTGTAAGCATTTTCACGCTTTATCTTGCACATAGCAGAGTAGGAAGACGGAACATTAGAAGCGAAT
This sequence comes from Philaethria dido, assembly GCA_033558755.1. Classification (NCBI taxonomy): domain Eukaryota; kingdom Metazoa; phylum Arthropoda; class Insecta; order Lepidoptera; family Nymphalidae; genus Philaethria; species Philaethria dido. Next base: position 25,898 of record JAKGSA010001205.1, on the reverse strand, counting down.
ATTAAGACACTCCGTCCTTAAAAGATTTCCATTCCCCACGCCCGCCAAATTGAAGCATTACGTGCTGAGTGGCGGAACTCAACGCCGCACTTTGCCTTGATACAAGTACCAGAGCGAGAGAATAAAAATACTAAATATTAATTGTTATAAATACTTAATATTTTCCTTTCCTGGGGTGAGAATCGAACCTACACCTGTCGCGTTTACAGTGGCACGTTTGTGCTTCTGCGCCACTACTGGCCTAGCAAATTTCTGATTACTGAACACAGAAATATTTGGCTTTACTTTGTCTCTCAGTGAGTCAACAAGAAAAGCAAAAATTGCATACATAATAATATTGTTACACGTTTTGAAAAAGCTTACAAAATTCACATACTTTAATATCCGTAAACATTAACTATAAAACAACAAGTAGGCAAAAAACGAAGTGTTTTTTATAAAAGGTTCACTTTGTGAATGATAAGAACGCTTCGGGCGCAACGCTATACAAATGTACGCAATATCAATTCATATCATAATACTTTATATTTTGTTGACATAAAACTTAGTGGTTCTCATTCACCAGTGTTCTTAAGAACAAAGAATTATTATTCGAACAATTGCTATTCTTATACTAGGAATAATGGATATTACTTTTTAAGTATGAATATTAGTATTATTTGAACTCATTCGTTTGCTCATTACGTATTGATAAAGTAAATCTTTTAACGATAAATGTCATAAAATTATTCATTCATTCATAGCATCACGCTGTATCCCGCATATAGCAGGGTAGGCATATGGAACCTGAGAACCTAGTGTTAAGACACTCTCTTCCCCATTTTCCGCCGAATTGAGGCATTGCGTGCTGAGTGTCGGAACTCAACGCGCTTTGCCCCGTTATCAAACCCAAGAAATGAAAATTTACATCTCCTGGAGTGAGAATCGAACCCACACTCTGTCGCGTTTACAGTCGCGCGCTTCTGTCTCTGCGCCACGACAGGCGTTGAGTCCTATTCTTATTCCAGTATTAATTATTTTATATGAAGTATTTATTTTGTAAGCTAATCAATTTATGCTTCACTATAAATTGTAATGATAATTACATTTGGTAGTAGCGAAAATATGTACTTAAGTGTTATGTTCACTAAATAAATAAACTGCCTTTGAGGGATGAATGATGAAAGCTAGGCATAGCAGTGATAAAACACTCTTTTCTCTAATTTTTACCTGAAATCAAGATCTTATGTACCGAGTAGCGGAACTGAACGCCGCACTTAGTTGAGCCCACAACCTATCGCATTTATATACAGACATATTAGTAGTCAATTTACTTTTACTATATGTTATTAGTGGTCAGAATTAAACATAACAAAAAATATTTATATAGTTGTAGGAAGATAAGAAAAAGCGCAAACTTGTACGAAAAGCGAAGAAGGGTAAAAAAGGTAGTGTCTAGACACTAGGTTCACTCTATTTATCCTATGTATGGGACAAAGAGTGAAGCTGACATACTATAAATAAATTATAAAATATGAAAGAAATTCTATTTCCATATTCAAGTGATAGTTGAAATATAAAACTAAAATTTTCATCCAGATCTACGTTCCATATTGTATGCAATTGGAGCGTGTCTTATCTGTCTTGATAGTTACACCATTTTCTTTAGAATTTCTTTATTGGCGTAGACGACCCTCGAACAGATGCCAAGATGTGAACAAAGCAAATATTGGCTGAAAACTCGACCCTTCTTAGCCTAGATATAGACATTAGTCGATTTTTAGGTCTAAAAATTTGGTTTTCTCGCTTTGAATCTCATCAACAGGTTGTAGGTTCGATTCCCACTTAAGGAAATATTTTTGATTTGATGATGAGACAAAGTGCAACAATAAATGTCGCTGCTTCTTTAAATTTCTTAAAGAATTGTTAGTTTTATATAATAATTTTATAATAGTATTATTTAGAGGCTATAATGGTGATGTGGGACAGAGTCTGACCGTAAACGCGATCAGTGGTGGGTTCTATTCCCAAGGGAATCAAATATAAATTTTAATCAAAAAACTTAAAAACCATAAAATTTGCATTTTTTGTTAATTCAGGCGAAAAGTGGCGAACGGAGTATCATAAGTCTGTGTTTCCTATCCTGTTATGCGGAACCGTCGGAAACGGACCGTAAAATGCTTATAGTTTTTTTTTTCTCTATTGTGTAGTATGCTGTTGGCCCTATTGGCCTCGACAGCGTCACCGCGTTTTGTGGGGGGCCGAGCTTGAAGAGCTCTGACCCTGGCTTGGCCTCCTCGGGAGGAGGACCATCAACTTAGAACTGCAGTGTCACAGGGGCGCCTCCTGCGAGGCCGAACCTCGGCTTGCGAACACTGCTTGTAGTGGGGGAAAAGATATTTATTGTTTAAAATAAATACAGATAACACCGTCACTTACATAAGAAACATTAACTTAAGTGTAGATACATTATAATATACGGAAAGTGGGGAACGGAGTTGTTGAAAGTGAACGGAGTGTTTTAACACTAGGTTCTCAGGTTCCCTCTGCCTACCCTGCTATATACGGGATACAGCGTGAAGCTATGTACGAGGTGTGTTCAAAAAGTAAGGTGACTTTGTATTTTTAAGAAAAAATATTTATTTATTTATCAATATTTATGTTGTCCCCTTCAAAGTAATCCCCCTCAGATACAATACACTTATGCCAACGGTTTTTCCAATCGTCAAAGCACTTCTCATAAGCACTTTTCGGTATAGCCTTGAGCTCTTTCAGCGATGCAGTCTTTATCTCTTCAATCGTTGCAAATCTCCGTCCTTTCATAGGTCTCTTTAGTTTTGGGAACAAGAAAAAGTCACATGGGGCCAAATCCGGTTTTTTTTTTCACTTATAACCTTTACGCCTCTCCCAACCAAACAAAAAATGCTATACACTTGAAACTTGGTACAGATGTTCGGGAAGAGTGTACCAACATAATAAAATAAAAAAATCGATAATCGAAAGTACGTGCCCGCCAAATTTGAAAAGTCACCTTACTTTTTGAACACACCTCGTATATAAGTATGTATAATATATTAATTTCAAGTGGGTAAGACATGTTCATTGAGTATAAAGTTGTAGTTACAAAGAGAGATTATAAATTATAAAACAGTTTTCTTTAAATTATTTATTATTAATATTTATCTTTAATAACATATTAATATTTTAACAATATCTATTATATAGGTATATCTAAAGAAAATGAAAATCCATTGTTTTATTCATGCATTTTAACATAGAATCGAGTTCCAGTAATCAGTATCTTAAAGCAAGTTTTTCCTTTATCTCGCTTTTTTACATTTCATCTTTGAATGCAATCTTACTGAACTAACCATTTCTTTAGTTTGAAATACATTTTGTTCGAATTCAAAGAGAAAAGAGTAAAACACTGTTTTGTGATACGAGTATATAAAAAAAAATATTAAGGTCTGAGGCTATGAGGCTAGAGGCTATGGTGGTTATGTTGAACAGAGCCCATTGAGGCCTGCTGACTGTAATCGTGTGGGTTTGATTCCCAGTTGGAGTAATGATTATATTTTAAATTATTTTCATTTCAAATATTAAATAATATTTAGTATTGTCATTTCCTCGCTTTGGTAACAAGACAAAGTGCAGTGTTGAATTCCGCCACTTAGCACGCAATGCCTCAAGTGGGGAACGGAAATATTAACAGAGAACGAAGTGTGAACATTAGGTTATCTGGTTCCCTGCGGTGTATAATGCAGCGTAAATCTAAAAAAAACACCCCGGCTCTAGCGGTGACTGATTGTAACGCGGCGTTGAGTTTCGCCATTTAACACGAATCCGATTTGGGCGGAAAAAGGCGAACGGAGTGTCTTAACACTAGGTTCTACATGAAATAAAGCTGTTTCTCGCTTATTTAACGACGATTTGCAATTATATATCACAGGGGTAAGGAATCTTTTTTAACAACGGGCCTATCCAAAGTTTGAAATATTTTGGGGATCAATCAATACTTCATTTTTTAATAGTTTACAAAAACACTACATTTGAAAATACATATATTTTGATAAAAATATATTAGCGTAAGAATATTTGTAAAATAAATAAACTTGGCGGGCCACATAAAAGTATTAAGGCCCCGCGTTAGCAGATATTAGACGTGATAAAAACTGCCGACTACAAATTTACTAAGGCGACCTCGTAATATATTTCGTCACTTAAATAAGCATCCATCTGTCTATGTTTGACCTATTTAGGCATTAGTCGTTAAATTCAGATTTAATATTACTTAGAACGGCTTGATATTACGGCTTGGGCTGTCATATCATGGGGCTTATTTATTTAATAGTTATTCGGAATGTGGGTGCAAAATGATAACAGAATATGACTGTACTGGGCGTTAATATGTGGATAAGTCGATGTGTATATACAATTTATTTAATCAATAATCTCCTAGAGGGTCTGCGTATTTCTTAAGGTCATCTTAGGTCATTTTTCTTTAATTGTAAACTAATTAAATCATTTTCTATATATTATCATATAGCATTATTTTTTAAAGCTGTACTCTTTTTGGCATAATAGGGTAGTCAAGAGAGAAACTAGTGTCAAGACACTCCGTTCTCCGATTTCAGACTGAATTTGAAACAATTGAATGGCAGTATCACGCCGGATATAATTTTTAACCATCCAGTCATCCATCATTTTGATGTTTATGGTAGTAAGGAAGTAAATTAGTAGTTAAGTAAATATGATCAACAATACTTAACGCGTTTGATTTGACTTTTATATTATTCGTCTCATAAGCACAGAGATTAGAAAATAAAGATGGCCTACTTGTTATTTACTATCCACTATCATAAATTTCATTTTACAGACATTCTTATGATTTTTTTTTATAAATTCTGTATCCAGCATATAGCAGGGTAGGCAGAGGGAACTTGAGAACCTAGTGTTAAGACACTCTGTTCTCTTACAACAATTCCGTTCCCCATTTTCCGCCGAATCGAGGCATTGCGTGTTGAGCGGCGGAACTCAACGCCGCGCTTTGCCTTGCTACCAAACCCAGAAAATGAAAACATTAACATTTCCTGGAGTGGGAATCGAACCCACAACATATCGCGTTTACAGTCGCACGCTTGTGCCTCTGCGCCACGACAGGCGTCTTGTTCTTCTTGTGACATACTCTAAGCAATTGTTTCCTATAACATTCTGTTACCCCACAAATCTTTCATCATACTATCATCACTTAGTATCCACGCTTCAAATATATACTATTTCTAAAATCCAATATACACCTACAACTTTTTTAAATTTAAAAATGTCAAGTGAAATATATGTATTTTAAATTGTGAATTTTATATTCGCGAACGCGAGACGAGTGCAATACGTCAGGGATGTATATTTATGTTACTATTTCGATAAGGTATCGTTGCACCGAGTACGCTGACGGATATTTATTATAAAGTTTTATTTGTATTAGAGTTGTTTAAACAATTTAGGGTTACTACGTACTTTAAAAGGAATAATGAAATCTTTATTACGGAAACCGATTTTAAATAAAATGTATGCAATGCAATTATTACGAATAACTCATAAACTAGTAAAATGGGACCATGTCAAAGGCACTAGCTGTCATATAAAAAAAGAATCAACAAATTTGGTTCACACAGTACATATGTTAGTTATATAGTATGTACTGTGTACACATTAAAATACAAACAAGAGCCATCTCCATTTTTTCAAATTGGTTAAAACAGTAATATAGAATCACTTTCTAGTCCGTCTGTCTGCCTGTCAAGGCTCATTTTCTAAGGAAGAATAAAGCTAAATTTTTTATTAAATATTCAAGTCTGTAATCTCTTGGAGTAGAGATAAAATCAAAACTCTAAGTCAACGCAATCAAAAGATACGAGCGTTTTTTTACCTTAAATTATTTAGATTGTCATTGCATAGTTGGATACTTATATATTTCCTAATTTAGTAGATGAAAATCGAGATATTGGACTATCCGTGTTGCGTATGGCGTTATATTAATGATTTATATATAATGCCTGTCGTGGCGCAGAGGAACAAGCATTCAACTGTAAACGAGACGGGTTGTGAGTTCGATTCCCACTCCAGGAAATGGAATTTTTCATTTCCTGGGTTTGGTAACAAGGCTATGCGTGGCGTTGAGTTCCGCCACTGAGCACGCAATGTCTCAATTCGGCGGAAAGTGGGGAACGGAGTGTCTAAACACTAGGATCCGTCTGCCTACCCTGCTATATGGGGGATATAACGTGAAGCTATGTATGTATGTATGGACTATACTATTTTATAGGAGCAAATCCTAATTTAATAGAGCAAAATATGGAAAACCTAATGTCTCTCTTCAAACTCATACTTTTTTCATATATAACCCAGAATTAAGAAACTGGTTATGTCGCGGAAAATACACCAAAATGAAAATAATAATTTCATTTATTATAGGTGCATATCAATGTTTAAGTCCCTTTGCAGCAGCAGTATTTGAACCTGTTACTGTTATGTGTAATATATAGATCACCACTGCGCTACGAACGTGTCTATTAAGAACATTTAGATATGAGTGCATAAATATATATTTAAAGTACTTAATTGATTTATATCTTTATGATTGCGATTTTCTTTTGAAAATGTATACTCTTAAATATAAGTTGTACAATATATTTATGGTAATATACAAATAGTGAATGGATTTAAAGTTTCATATAATTTAATAGTTTTAATCTTCTTTGTAAAAAACAGTTTAAAATAAGACAAAGAAAAACACGGTTACTTCTTTCTTAAAAATTGTATTGTCAAAAAGTTTATAGTAAAAAAAAATATTTTTTCAGTTATGTACAAATATTTAAAAAAATACTCACCGAATTTCTTTCTTAAACTGTAAAAGCAAGCAAAAAAATAATTTGCGTCCAAACTTAACAAATAATCACATAATCTGTACAACAAATTTCATACACAATATCCCAAAGAACACTACACAAAACTCAAAAACCACCTCACAAAATTTCAAAGTTAGTTACGAAAAGCTCGAAAACTCTTAAATTTACGTAGAAGTCTTTTATGTTAATACGTAAAAGTTGGTAGCGAGCGTTCCTAGCGATATAAGGGCCAAGACTGCGATGTTGGTACTGAACGCGCCTGCGTCAGTTTGCACTACGGGTCTGCACATGATACACTTCTGCTTCAATTAATCCCTCTATACTCAATTACACAGCCAAGTGTTATCCTAGTAGGTATTAAATTGTGAAAATCCGATGAATGATGCCGATTGCCGGGTGAATGTTGGTTTACAGTTGATTGGAAACGAGTTCGATTTCAGATTTGCTTTGATGCGTTTGTTTATTTATATTTGATTTGATAGTTTTCTGTGATTTTTGAAACAAAAATAACTATAATTAAATATGTTTTTGTGCCATTTAGCCTTCATACCTAGCATGATAGTTAGAGACAAATTGTACCTAATAATAAATGCCCCAAAGTCTCTTCTCAATACGTGTATATATCAATATATTTGCAGTAAAATATTGTTTAATTAAGAAACAGCTGCTTGCATAGTAGGGTAGTCAAAGAAAACAGAGATTTAAGATACTCAGTTCGCCACTTTTTTTCCGAAATACTCGATATATTGCATGTTAAGCGGCGAAACTCAACGCATCTACAATATTGAAGATGATAAAAATGTTGCCAGAACGGAAAAATGAATATAATCTAAATTTAGTCATCCTCGTTCCTCGAGTGGAAATAAAGCTCATAGCCAACCGCATTTAAAGTCACACTGCGCTATGATGGCCAAATATTTAATTTTAAGATATTATGGGGTTATGTGACAAAAACATTGAATATCATCTTGATACTTGAATCTATATCTTAATACGTGAAGCAAAAATTTTGGACTCCTTTTTAAAAACATTACGCAGACGGAGGAGCATGAAACTTGGCACACTTATAGTTTATATAGCGAAGGAGTGCAGAATGATAGTATTTTTTTTAAATAATACATAAAAAAAATATAATTAATGAAATAAATGTTAAACAAACTACCATGGTTTGACATCTATGTTTATATAAAGTGACATATACATACATACGTTGCCAAGACGCGTAATTAAAGCGCCAACGGGGGCACTAGCTAAATTAAGACTATGCAAAAAAATACATTTTCATAGAATCCATGTATAGTGTGTAAGCTTAAAGCTTCAAATATTAGGTAGCATATACCTATGTGCTTGTTAGTATCTATATTTTTGGCTTGTTATTGTGTCTATGCTAGTTATTAATACGGCTAAATCAATTTCACAATTACTTACAAACTTCAAATAATTAAAATAAAGTATAACTTGACTTAACTTTAAAAAATTAACCTTATATTTTTTAACGTTAAATAATGATTAGTACTAAATCTTTTCACAACTTAAGCCATCCAGCTCTTTGCAATCCATTAAGATACAAAATACTGTCGTATAAACTTTTTGGTTGCCGACAAATTGTGCCCTAATGGTTACACTGTTAAGTATTTAAGTCAGATAGTTTTCAAGAGCAATTTCGCAGTTCTAGCAAGAGCCAGCGGAATAAGATCAGAGCACACCTTAAAACTATTTTTATGAAGTGACAAAGAAATAATGATTAAGAAAAAAAAAATAACTTACAATTAATAAAATGCGCTAGATATTAAAATTATTACGAATTACTCAAAAACTATTCGTTAAATCCTAACAGCTATTAACTACTAGATCTACCATATCATACCATACCATCATACCATCATACCATATCTTTTATAGCTACTATATCAAAAGCACTAGATATTACAAAAAAACAATCATCCAAATCGGTTCGCTCAGTAAAACGTTATGCGGTAACAAACATAAAAAATATAGTCCACTTGAGAACTTCTTCCTTTTTTTGGAGTCTGTAAGGAATATTACTATCCCGCTAGGGATAAAGCGTGAAGTTAGATAGGTAGGTAGGTAAGTTAGGAATATCAGTTTGTTCATTAATAAATAGATGCTTATATCTCATCTACATGTAGCTCATTTAAGACATGTATAAAGAGGTTAGAATACGACTCGAATATATTTTTCTTATCATATATCTTCAATACGTGTGTTAATATGGTTATTTAATTTATCAGGTTTCATCTCCAGTGTGAATCACAATTTTTAAAATATTTTAATTTCTCTACTCTGGTAAGCGGAATTACGACGTTAGGTTCCGCATCTCCCAACGTAAATGGAATAAGTAAATTGTAGCATATTGACATACCATTATATTTTCCAGATAGTTCAGAATGTAAAACAACAAATTCTGTTTATTTACTTCGTGAAATAGAAATTTACAATACTTTAGAAGAATCACTGATAATAATAATTATATAAGTTCCAAAATAATTATAACAACAATGTAAATTATTTATAGGTGTCATTGTGGTTATGTGGGACAGCGTCTAACTGTATACGCGATAGGTTGTGGGTTCGGTTCCCATTGTCGGGAATGATTTATATAATATTTTCAAGTCTCCGCTCTGGTTAGACATAGAGTGGCGTTGAGTTCCGCCAATTAAAATACAATATCTCAATTTGATCGGAAAGGGGCGAACCTTGACTACCCTGCTTTTTATATAAAAATTTATTTCCTTACTACATTGAAACAATGTAAACAATATTGAATTTTTAAAAGCTTTTTAAACTTTCAACTTACGTTTTCAGGTGCACGTAAAGTCTTTCAGATGATACTGATCCCTGTTTTATAAGCGATTTTATACTACAAAGGAGCTTTAGCATCTTTAGAACTGTTCATCCAATTGAACTAAACTTACCTGTACATATTTAAAGTTAGTACGATGGTTATTGAGGTTTTTTTAATATATTTGATTGTCTATTAGATTTTTTTTGTAATATCGAAAGGCAAATATGAAACTTTTATATTACAAATGTGTAAGATATTGAATTGATATTGATCTAATTAAGATAATTCTTTATTTTTTTTTATATCCTCACGATCCCGCATATAGCAGGGTAGGCAGAGGGAACCCGAGAGCCTAGTGTTAAGACACTCCGTTCTCTTACAACAATTCCCCACTTTTCGCCGAATTGAGGCATTGCGTGTTGAGTGGCGGAACTCAACCCCGCGCTTTGTTACCAAACCCAGGAAATGAAAGTACTAAACGTTTACTTTTACTAACATTTCCTTGAGTGGGAATTAAGATAATAGTATTGATTACCAAGTGATGAAATAGAAAGAAACACATAAAACTATTTGTTATATTATCTTTGTGTCAAAATTAAAAATATAGTTTTTATACAATATACAAACAGAAATATAATCTTTGTTTTAGGATAATACGAATTAATTGAATAGGAAATTGGAACGCATGACTTTTGACTATAAAATTAGGTGCCTTCAAAAACAACCAGCCTCATGCTTTTTCCTGCATAACAGGGTTATCAGAAAGAGCCTAGTGCCAAAACACTTCGTTATTTGCATTCCACTCGTAATCGCATGGATCCATCCTTGATCCACTAACTAGAGCGCCGAAATAAAAAAAAATAACTATAATCATTCCCCAAGTGAGAATCGAACCCAAAACCAATCAAATCTACAATCAGAGACTGCCACTGTGCCAATATAATTTCAACAGATAAACATTAATAAGGTCGGCACCCTAAAAGCATGGTTCAATGATCGTATCCAACGAACCTTTACGCACGATTGGTCTCTCGTTATAACAAAATCTTTTTTCTTTCTATAAAGAACGAACTGGCAGGCTTTTATGAGGCCTGAGAGAACCGTGGTCAAAGATAATGACTGTCTTCATGATGTTAACCTTTTTTGAGTCAGCTATCCGTGAATGGCCTGTTAGTTTTCTATTCTATAACAAAGACCTAATACTACTTTGTTTGTACTATAAATATTTTGTAATTAAAATCTTTAAGCTTTGTTTCAATTACTAAATATGGCAATGTTTTTCTTATTAAAAATGTTGTTGTTATTTTTTTGATGTCTTATGTATGTATTATTGTAGAGCAGGGGTGAGCAATCTGCAAATCTGTAATATAAAAGCAATTTAAAATATTATTAAAAAGTATGGCCAGCCAAAAATATTCCTTTGTATAGGTCCGATGCAAAGTTTGCTCCCCCTTGTTGTGGACAATTAAATAATTGAATACTTAAAATTACCAGAAAAAATGGATTTCAAATTCTTATTTTATCATCAGAAGCAATATTAAAGTATATCTAAAAGTATTACTATTTGTTATACTTATACATCTCTCAAAAATTGCGAAAACGTACGTAATACAACAGCTATCTGGTCTGGGTCTAATCCAAACCGCGACGTTAAGTTTCGTCATTCAACTAGCAAAGTCTTGATTTCGAACGGAAAGTGGAGACAGAGTGCCCCATTACTAGGTTTTACCCTGTTATACAGGAAAGTGTATAAAAAATATCAAAAAAAATAAAGAGACGCGTAGGTCTCTATTTTTTTATTAATGAAGGATGGTAAACGAGCAGAAGGACCACCTGATGGTAAGTACTCCTTCGCCTATGGACATCTACAACACCAGAGATGTAGTAGGTGCGTTGCCGACCTTGTGTTCAGATGGGAGGGGAAGGAAATAATGTAGTGTCTGCGGCAGTTCGCCATGGGAACCACGATATTCTAGATAAGGGGTGGGTGTGAATAGGGAAAATCCTCGCTTACATGTCATCGAACCGGAACACACCTTTAGGTTTTTGGCGGTTCGTCTTTGACGTGATAGTGGACGCAAGCCAGTCGGAGGACGCATCTCCTACCACCAAACTACTGGGATACCCGCCTCTTACGGGACGCTACCCAGCGGCGGAGGGGAATTGTATTCTAAGCTCTTCCCCTCACAGGGAAAAAAAACACATTACTTACAAAACGCTTAAATGTCCTAAATTCATCTACTTACCCGTCCACTTGTACTGTAATACGCTAAGAGTCTAAGTCTTTATTAATTTTGAAAGTCCCTAAATGTTTGCCTTCCGTTTTATATAAATTGGATTTTCCTTAGTCTTTACATTATCGTGTTATAACCGTCTTTTGCTTGTCTTCTAAAATTGGTATCTCAGTAGATTATCTTATATATTTTCATTACAACGCCTTATTAATTTTCTTTTCAATTACATCTTACATGTTGATATAATCGTTTAGCTATAGGTTTATATTTATTTATCAAAAGTAAGAAATGGAATAGAATGATACACAATCAATTAATGTAGTAATAACTTCATTATAGAGCAGTGGTACTGTGGGTTCGATTTCCCTCGAGAGAATCACTATATTTAAATTAATTTTATTTGTCGCTCTAATTACAAAGGCACGGTGTTGAGTCTTGATTTGCAGGGCCGAGAACAAAACGTGCCCAGAAAAATGTGGAGCGTTCATTTACAAATATATATTCACTTTGGAATAAAATTATAAGTTACAGTTAAAATGTCAATCTTGTTATTGTAATAGATTTTCTACTCATACGTCTTGTTAAAAACAATATCAACTAAGCTTATTGCCTATTTCACACCTACGACAGTAAGTAAATATAAAGAAAAAATGAAAAAATTACTTTAACTTAAATTCAAATTATTTTAGCTCAAACTTTTAATATTTCCAAATTATTAATATATCTGTGGGGTCATAAAATTTTTTTTTTGCAAGACACTCCCGTTCACCTCTGCAATAGATAAACAAATAGATGCTTATGCTCTTCTCTCAAAAAACTACTGAATTAATCTTTCCATTGATATAGCTTGAATACATCAGAACAACACATTAGCTATTTTTTTTTTTTTTTATGATACTGATGAACAGAGCAGAAGATCTGCCTATTTGGTGGTGGGTTAATTTTGCTCAGTGGAACATCTCTTACAAATTACTAAGAGATAAACAGATGGTATAAGGGTTAATTCCTAGAGGGACAGCAGATGAGTGAGATGAATGTAGTAGTCCGTCGGAACCAATTCACATTTTGGGAAAGGATGGTGTGGGAAAGGGGAAAAACCTGGCTTACATGCCATCGAACCGAACACATCATAAGATATTTGGCGGTTCGTCTTGACATGATAGTGGTTGCGAGCCAGACGGAGGACGAACCTCCTAACACCAAGCAAAAATATTTACTACCGACTTTAAGGAAAATAGTTTCACGCCATCCGTACAAGGAAGAGTTCCTATATGTACGGAAAAGGCGGTTTGAGTCTACATTCTTTATTTCCACAGGGAAACTATGGAACTCATTGCCCTAATGTTTTTCCTAAGTCATACGATTTGGGGATCTTCAAATCAAGAGTCAATAGGTTCTTTCTAGGCAAACCTGCACGTCGCAGACTGCATCAATTGTTACCATCAGGCTTTGAGGCAATCAAACGTTAGCCTATCAATCATAAAATAAAAAAAAGTAAAAATATATAAACATAGATGAATAAATATATACTTGTCTTATGAAGCAGGAAACAATTTATTGACAAATATTGAACATGTAGAAGAAATCAATAAGAACTCCAAAATACTAATATAATTATATTTAATAAATTACATTTACTCATAGGGAAAATTAAATTTCGTTTTGTTTTATGTGAAATAGTTTTATATTGTACCAAGGGTTGGTGTTACGATCGCTCTCTTAATGACGGAATTGAGTTCCTTCAACTCATGAACCCAAAGTACCAACTTAAACCAACTCGCCAATCAAAACCAATGACTAATATTTATTATATGAAATGCTAATTTTACTAAATAAAATTATTTTTAACGTGTTTTTATTTCAAAGGCTATGGAATAACGTTTGACTGTAAACATGATTGGGTGTGGTTCGATTTCTATAGAAGAAATGATTAAGACAAAGGGCGGCGTTGAGTTCCGCCACTTACATACATTATAATAATATGGAAATACGTGAGTCTGGCTCAGTTCATATTTAAGCGTCGTCTCAAAGACTACTTTCATCTTTATAAGAGTTATATGTATATATATATTTAAAATATATTGTCTTGTAAGTTTATTGTTATTTTCATAATTATTTATTTATAATTATATATTCATATAGTTATTTATGTAAGTTTATTATATTAAGTAAATATTTTTAACTATTTGTACACCAACCCATATCTTTAGTATTCTGTTCTAACTTATAGTAGAGTTGCCTGAAGAGATCACCTGTGGTGATAAGGCCGCCTTTACACCAAAATTGTATTCTCTTCTTGCCTGTGTTTTATTACAATATGCATTTATATTTTTTTTGGTGTAATGTTTTAACACTAGGTTCTCAGGTTCCCTCTACCTACACCGCTATGTGCGATGTACAGCGTTAACCTAAAAAAATATATGTTACAACATTCAATTTACTCCTAGGTGACGTCACAAAGCGTCAACATTAGGGAAAAGTACCGCACGAGTCTAGTTTATGAGTGATTAATCAAAATATAGAATTGTAGAAAAAAACCCTTTAAAGATTTTGTATAAAATATAAGGGGCAAATTTATATTATCATAATATTTACATAATTGATTACTGTACGTTTATTTTACTCTAGTACAGTCACGTGGTTAAAAGTATTATTATTATACTTCACCTTATTTCATATTCGAATATGTTTTTTGTAGTTTCACGCCTTTCCCCGTAAAACAGGGTACGCAAAGACACTAGTGTCAAGACTCTGTCTGTCTTTCCGCCTGAATTCGAGACGTTGTATCTTGAATGGCGGAACTCAACGCCGCGCTATTCCTTGCCAGAAACAGGAAAAGAAAAGAAATAAAATATATACATTTTTCCAAGTGAGAATTGAACCTACAACCACTCGCGACTGGATCACAATAGCTTCAGTAATTTAGAATAATTATTGTTTTTAAATATATTAAATAATAAAATGTATCTATATTAGCATACATTAATAGAAGTAAAAGCTTTCGGATACTACATTATGAATGAAATTTTTCATTGGTGTCCTACGCCTCACTACCTAAATGGTTCGTTGAAACGCAATAGAATGGTGACAGGAAAAACGATATATTATATCGTTGTGAAACTACTGGTACTTAGAGAAACGTGACATATTTCGATTTCATATAGTTACTATAGGAATTAACGTCTGTCGTGGCACAGAGGCACAAGCGTGCGAATGTAAGCGCGACAGGTTGTGGGTTCGATCCCCATTCCAGGAAAAGGAATTTTTCATTTCCTGGGTTTGGTCACAAGGTCTGAGCATGGATAGTGAGTTTTAAAATGCGCGTTAACTTCACTGCTCCTCTCTCTACCTAACTTTTTTAAAAACAAATTTGATAAGACTTAGTATAAATATTATTCCTATAGTACATACATACATAGCACGCTGTATCCCGCATATAGCAGGGTAGGCAGAGGGAACCTAGTGTTAAGACACTCCGTTCCCCACTTTCCGCGCAATTGAGGCATTGCGTGCTGAGTGGCGGAACTCTTTGCGCTTTGCCTTTTAACCAAACTCAGGAAATGAAAAATTCCATTTCTTGGAGTGGGAATCGAACTCACAACATGTCGCGTTTACAGTCGCACGCTTGTGCCTCTGCGCCACGACAGGCGACTCTTAAAACAAAATATTCAATTTTGGAAAATGTGCTTTTTATTTTATAGCAGTGTCTCGCATACTAGTATATAAAGCAAGTAAAAACTTTTCGCTAAAAAGATACTGCACAATACATATATTTTGTTACATGTGCGCCACAGTGTTTTATAAAATTATAAAGTTTTATATATAAACAAATTTGCTTAAAGACAAAAGGAATATGCTTGAAATTTCTCTTTATCCTGGTAAAGATATCGAGTTCATACTATGAAAATATTGTATTCTTATCAGATTCGGACACGTGTACCAATTTTCAATTACATAGTACAGAAAGAGGGGGTTCAAAATAAGGTTATAATTTTTTTTTTACATTGATTGGTAGATTGATTAGTTATTTGACAAACAAAGATAAACGTTTACTCAAATTCCAATATCCATTTTAAAATGTCAATAGGCACTATTGTTGCTTTATTTATAGTGTGAATAAATGAGTAAATACAATAATTTTAAGCAAATGAAACACTCGGGTAAAAGTATTTGAATTATTTCATTATTATAACATTTAAATTTACAGATTAAGCTGGCTGCCCTTAGATACTTACTTAAGTAATGAATTACCACCACCACATCCGAAGATCTAGCTAGCATATTATAAAAAGAACCATCAAAATTGGTTCATTCAGTAAAAAGTTATGCAGTAACAAAAAAATACAGTTGAGTTGATAACCTCCTCCTTTCTTAAAGTCGGTTAGGAAACACAATCATTACAAGCGCCTGTCGTGGCGCGGAGGCACAAGTGTGCGACTGTAAACGCGACAGGTTGTGGGTTCGATTCCCACTTTAGGAAATGTAAAAGTTTAGTATTTTCATTTCCTGGGTTTGGTAACAGTGCAAAGCACGGCGTTAAGTTCCGCCACGTAGCACGCAATGCCTCAATTCGGCGGAAAGTTGGGAACGGAGTGCCTTAACACTAGGTTTTTAGGTTAGCTCTGCCTACCTATGTGCGGGATACAGCGTGAATCTAAAAAAAATATACTACCAAAAACTCTGCAATCCAAATAATAAACAGCCAATATTAAAATTATTTTTACACGAACATATTTTAAACAAAATTGCCATAAACGTTTCAGCGTTTTCAGCTATAATTCACAATTATAAGGAGAGGAATTTATCTTCCCGTCTTAACCGTTCAACTGGCGCAGTCACTCAATTTTATGAATCGTGGTTTCGCGTGTTCAATACTCAACGAGTCGTCCTATTTCTCCCCTAAGGTACCTTATACCTAATAATAAAAATGAAATGATTTTCAACATCTGCCACTTCAGTATTAAGAATAAAGCTTGACACAAGTGTTTCTTACTTAATTATAAGCTGCTATAAGGACTCTTTGGGTAGTATTGGTTATTTAATATAATATGTTTTTTTTAGGGTTTTTTCGGAGTATTACATTGTTGAGATTTTTAAGCCTCAATTCGGCGGAAAGTGGGGAACGGAGTGTCTTAGCACTAGGTTCCCTCTGCCTACCCTGCCATATGCGGGATACAGCGTGAAGCTATGTATGTATAGATTTTTAAGGATTGTGCTTTTAGGCCAATTATAAGGCATTTTTTTCGTCAGAAAATCCGTTATGGATTACCGCCTCGTCGAGAATTAGGATGGGTTATGTGGGACTCCAGGGTGATAGATGTAATGGTTCACCTTAACGATGTTCTTCCTCGACAGCCACTACCCGAGGGCATGGGCCAGTCTTCCGTAAATCGTAGCGGCAGGAGTCAGCAAGGCAAAAGCATTTAGTTAAGGCCACTTCATGCCCACTTTTTCACAATTTTTATAACATCTCTCTATTCCTTGCTACTTATGCTATAATTAATCTAGGTCACCAATTTTTATAATATCTGTAATCACAATATGTAATTTGTCAACTTATTCACGCCTGGAACTGATTTATTGATTTTCTTATTGTTTTCAACACAACCAATGTCAATATTATAATAACCTAGATTCTTTGTCCTCTTTTTTGTATAATATAATACAATCATAAATACTATTGGAAGCATAAAAAACAATTAAAATTACTACAGAAATCATAATTACTACAATATGTACTAGCAAATGTACTTGCAATTTTTTTTACTAATTACCCACGTATAAATATTCAATTCAATGAAAATATTTTTTTATAATATACTAGCTTTACCTGCGGCTTTGCTTGTGTTGATATTTTTAAATGACTATTAATGCTCATTAAAAAGTAAATGAAATAATAAAATTAAAATTAATATACCGCTTGTCGTGGCGCAGAGGCACAAGCGTGCGACTGTAAACGCGACAGGTTGTGGGTTCGATACTCACTCCAGGAAAATGTAAAATTTAGTGTTTTCATTTCTTGCGTTTGGTAAAAAGGCAAAGCGCGGCGTTGAGTTCCGCCACTCAACACGCAATGCCTCAATTCGGCGGAAAGTGGGGAACGGAATTGTTGAAAGAGAATGGAGTGCCTTAGCACTAGATTCTCTGGTTCCCTCTGCCTACGTGGGTTACAGCGTGAAGTTAAAAAAAAAGAAAAATCTAGGTTTTACCCAATTCATCGCTTGTACAGTCAAATATGTATCATTGCTTCGCCATACAATAGAAAAAAATGCAAGCTTTTGTAAATTATAATAGTCACTTTTAAAAGAAAATGATTACTTTTATTTTACAGACAAAAAAATGTTTTTATTTCTTAAGTTTTAAAGTGTTACTAACACACTTAGGAAACGAAAAACATATTTAAAAAACGTATAAAAAATTGAACGCAGCGGGACTCGAACCCGCGTCTCTTGGAAACCGTCCAAGTGTTCTGACCACTAAGCACTCGTACATCCAGCTGCGTCGAAATTCTTATACGCTTGTTACAACTTTTTTATGTTAGCTCTCTACAGAGTAGAGAGATTTTTACAAATTTCTGCTACCCAAAGATTATTTCAAAGAACAATTATTTAACAAGAGAGAATGCTATTTTATTAAATATTTTTGAATTTTTAAATTGTTAATCACACACTAAGAAAAAAAAAACATATTTAGAAAACGTATAAATATTTTTTTTCTTCTGCTTCACGCTTTTTCTACATTGGGTATTCAGAAAGAACCTAGTGTCAAGATATTGCGTTCTCTAGTTTCCGCCTGAATTCAAGACGTCACGCGTACTCAACGCTGCGTTTTGTCTAATTGACTTAACTAGTATTCCCGTAACGCGTTGCCTGGCAACGTATATGTCACTTAATGTAAACATGGATATCAAACCATGGTAGTGTAGTACATTTATTTTATCAATTAAATATATTTTTTATTCATTATTTTAAAAAGGTATTATCATTCTGCACCCCTTCGCTATAAAAACTATAAGTGTGTCAAGTTTCATGCTCCTCCGTCCGCGTAATTTTTGTATAAAGGGGTACAAAGTTTTTGCTTCACGTATTTATATATAGATAAAGTTACTATTTTTAACAAAGAAATATTTTTAAAAGCTAACTAAACTTTAAAAAAAGGTTAAACCAACTCAGTGTTTATTCTAATTTATATGCACATGAATGTTTACAGGTACAATTACTCAACAAAGGCACGGAACAAACGCTCACTTTGCATCGTTCACGCGCATACACGGAAATTGCTTCTAACAAGTTTAATTTGATTTCACAAGAAAAAACTTTTGCAATCTGCCTTTGCTGGTCACGCTTTTTAAACTGAGATTAAAATTGCAAAGTGTAGTTGTTTATAAGAACATCCCTTATAGGACAAGAGTCTAAGCTGGCCAGACCTTCGTCATTTTATAAAAGCTGAAAGTTCACTAATAAAGGTTTTTTAATGTTATTACAAGAAAATATATAAATAATTTGAGTTTTATATTTTTTTAGCTTCACGGTGTATCCCGCACATAGCAGGGTAGGCAGAGGGAGTAAGAGAACCTAGTGTTAAGATACTTCGTTCTCTTAGCATTTCCGTCCCCTACTTTCCGCTGAATTGACGCATTGTATGCTGAATGGCGGAACTCAACGCCGCGCTTTTCCTTGTGACCAGAGCGAGGAAATAAAAAAACTAAATAATATTTAATATTTTCATTTTCTGAAGTGGGAATCGAACCATAACGCGCACGCATGTGACTCTATGCCACGACAAGCCTATTTTATATACCTTTACTGTTATCAGCAGGAAAGCGCTCATTCAGAATTCCGGTACGCATGACCGTCGCCTCTGTTAGAAACTCACACAAAAAATTTCAAATTTTATATAAAAATGACGAAGAAGAGGTACGGTCGTTGTCATGGCTCTTACTGTTTATACACTATACTTCTTTTACTGTATCTTCTTTTATATACATTCACTCTGGGAATGCACAACTTTTTAATAATGAGCGTATCAAATTTGGCCATAGAATGACGGTGATAAATCGAGCGCGGCTTTGTTTAGATAAGACTAAAGAAGTTTAGACAGTGAAGCGTCTGTAGTATGTTTATGAAATAAAATTAATACAAGGCACCACATTCTGCAGGGACATTGAGCTATTTTTGTGAAGTGTCGTCACATATTCTTAGTAGTATTTCGGCTTTAAAAAGAAGTTTAAATGTTCAGGACAAAGGAACACTAAATAGTAATAATTTTTGTATATCGTAATATAATCCACGCTAGGGAGGTACTATTTTCTAGTTTTCATGTAACTTATGGCCCCATATTGTGGATCTTTTGTATGGTATTACGGCATTTTATTTCTTTTTTTTTAACTACGCTATATCACGCAGATAGCAGGTTAGCAGAGACCTGAGGCAGGTGTTACAAGACGCTCCGTTCTCTTACACAACAATTTCGTTCCCCACCACTTTCACTTGAATTGAGGCATTTGCGTGTTGAATGCGAGAACTCAGTACTTACTCGGCTAACGCTTTGCCGCTGACCGCATCATAAACCCGGGAGTATTTAAGAAAGTACTAACTTTTGCATTTCCGCAGGTGGAATCGAACCCGCAACCTGTCGCGCGTTTCAGTCGCACGCTTGTGCCTCTGCGCCACGACAGGCGTTGTAAATGGTAAGAGTAAACATGCCCTAAAGACTAGTATCAAACGAATTGATTAATACTAGTGACTGTCGTAGCTAAAATTTAGAAGAGAATGAACTGCATGCATTTTCCGTTTAACAAATCTATAATGACTCTATTTATAAGTAGAGATGGCATTTAAGAGAGTAGTTCACGCTATAAAAATAACATATATTTTACAAATATTTTCCGTGTTTGTACTATTAGATATATAATTATTATAAGATTTAAAAAAAATGTTTCAAAATTTAAATTATTACAGATAACTCAAGAAACTTCTTGTCAGATTTTTGCTAGATTTTAAATATCACCACATTAGAAAGTGATCGAATTAACAAAGAATCTCTTTTACAGAAATACGGTGATCTAAATTTGAGAACCACCCTCCTTTTTGAAATCGGTTAAAACAAAATCATTTAAATTTATTTAAGCTGACCCAGAATAACACGTAAAAGAGATACAGAATGTTTATAATAGAAAGATGTGACGATGTTCAATTTCTTAAGGAGTTAAATCATCATACAACCCTTTTTTAATAGGCACTGTAGCGGCACGGTCATTAAAATAAATTTACAGCCCAGGTGATATACTACGTAATTTTAGTAAGAATTTTTAGTAGAAGATTATTTGTTTTTTACCATGGGCTTCAATTCGAGAGAGTTCGTCAGAGGAGTTTCTGAAGTCTTATGTGAGTGCGGAGTTAAACGTCGCGTTCGCGCATACCCGCGAATGGGAAGTCGAACCATAACTATTATGCACACCGAAAGCAAGTGCCGCCAACTACGCTACAATGACATGTTGCCAATAGCGCTGTTCCCTAGGCTTCGCTCATGTAAATGCACCACATACACTATAGTCATAGTGCTCTGGTATTTCGGTGTTAGAAGTTAATTCAGGTGAGAGTGAGTTGGCACAGAAATTTTAAAGGAACGGAGTGTCGCAATAATGGGTTCTCTTGTTCCCTCTGTCTATCATTCCGTATGCAGGATACAGCGTGAAGCTTTTTTTTAAATTCCATACACACATCAAAATGAACGCTATCTCTACGTGTAGACATATAAGGAGTAGATTAGCATCAGGATAGGAATTTACAAAATACACTAGATAGATTTGTATGGGAAGCGCTCTGTGGCCTATACCCGGTAGCTGAAGAGTCCTGACAGTATTGATTATTTAATGTATAAAGATATTAGATATAAAGTGGCTTTTGAGGGGCATGAATTGAATGGAGTTAGAAATGTTTAACACTTTCTAAGCTTGGCAATACACATGAAAGCTGTTACCCCTGGCTTGCCTTCCTTCGCATGCGTACCACATAATTATAGTGTATAGTGCCTGAAGTATTTCGGTGTTAGAAGTTAATTCAGTGCAAAGTGGGTAACAGAAATTTTAAAAGAGAACGGAGTGTCATAATAATAGGTTCTCTTGTTCCCTCTGTCTATCATGCCGTATACGGGATACAGCGTGAAGCTTCTTTTTTTTAATTCCACACACACACATTAAACATGAACGCTATCTCAACGTGTAGACATAAAGTAGATTAGCATCAGGATAGGAATTTACAAAATACACTAGATAGATTTGTATGGGAAGGCGCTCTGGCCCTATGCCAGTAGCTGAAGGAGTCTGACAGTATTGATTATTTAATGTTAAGTGAATGTTAGATGAAGTGGCTTTTGAGGGCATGAATTACGAATGAGGTTAGAAATGTTTAACACTTTCTAAGCCTTGGAGGATAAGTTGAATATTAATGAAACTTTTAATGAGTCTCTCATTATTCTAATTGATGCCCCCTTTCTTTGATAGACATCGGTCAAAAGGTTATTGGAATTGACTGAATATGTGTTAGAGAATATTATTTTTTCATTTTTAAGTGAATAATCTATTGATAAATTATTACATATATTCTATTTTTATCTCTATATATATTTAAGGTCTGGATTGCGGACTTTAACGCCATATTACATGCATACAGATAAATTTGCCATAGTATATGTTTAAAACTATTAAAGTCAAGAGCTAGCGTAGAGTAGAATTTTCAGTTCAATTACGAGTGTAATCCAGAAGGATAACTTAGATAAAATATGAAAATTAATATTGATTTTTAAAATGTTCGTCTTGAATGGTAATGAGAAAGTATGTATTTCAAAATATATAATAGAAGTCCTAGCTTAAAATTTATGTTTTTTCTTTTACAGGTACACGTGTTTCCTGCATAGCAGAGAAGTCAGTCAAAATCTAGGACACTCAGTTCTTCACTTTTCACCTCAATTTGAGAAACAAAAGTCATGCTGAATGGCATAACTCAACGCATTTTTCTTAGCAGATATAGTAAAATTAAAATAACCTGAAAATTTTGATTGCTTAAGCTATATTGAAATAATAAATCCAAGTGATTATCTAGACTAGACCATTTTGCTATGACGACCTCAGTCAATCTAAAAGTAATTAACATATAGTAAGTAAGTAAGTAAGTAAGTAAGTAAGTAAATAAGTCAGGCAAGGGCAAGTAAATAACTTTATTTCTGAACACACACCGCTTTACAAAGTAACAATAATAATAACAATAAAGAAAAATACAGCAAGAAAACACAACAAATACTATAATTCTAATATATATAAAAACAAAACAAAAATGTGCATATGTTAATTATATTTACTATTCGACATTTTTTATAGCCTCGCGCTGTATCCCGCATATAGCAGGGTAGGCAGAAGAAACCAGAGAACCTAGTGTTAAGACACTCCATTCTCTTTAACACATCCATCCTCGCACTTTCCGCTGGATACAGGCATTGCGTGCTGAGTGGGCGAACTCAACGCCGCGATTTTACCTTGTTACCAGAGCGAAAAATACTAAAGGTTATTTAATATTTTTTACTTCCCACAGGGAATCGAATCCACAACCTGTCGTGTTTACAACCGCACGCTTGTGCCGCTTCGCCACGACAGGTCTCGTGATGTATATCACATAAATTTATATACATTTTAAACAAACAAGCTCCAACAAATTAGTAGATGCACTCAGCTAGTCCTCCCGTAATCTGTGTAATTAGATAGCTATTACTTAAATAAATCGTAACACGGTCGTAAACTTTGCAAATGCATTTGGCTGTACGCCAGGAAGCAACCTTTGCGTATCGATTGCTAAGCCGCAGCTACTGCCTTCTGAAGCTTACTTTATAATTACATGTTGTTTATGTTGATGATTAACATGTTGTGGGTTCGATTCTGTGTAAGTCAATAAATGTTAATTATGGACAGTTATTAGATGTAAAAAAAAAAAAAATTTAGAAAACATATAAAAATTGAACGCAGTGGGACTCAAACCTGTGCCTCTTGGAAATCGTCTAAGCGTTCTGACCGCTAAGTCACGTGTTCTTATTCAAAAATAAATTGTAATACACATAAGATTTTCGACTAGGTGGAAGAATTGTGGCGTGGCGCAGAGGCACAAGAGTGCGACTGTAAACGCGCGACTGTAAACGCGACAGGTTGTGGGTTCGATCCCCACTCCAAATAATGAAAATATTAAATATTTATAATTTATAATAATTAATATTTAACATTTTCATTTGCTAGTTCTGGTAACAAGGCAAAACGTTGAGTACCGCCACCTCAGTACGCATTGCCTCAATTCGGTGCAAAATAGGTAACAGAAATTTCAATAGACAACGGAGTGTCTTAACACTAGGTTCTCTGGTTTTCTCTGCTTACCCTGTTATGTGCGGGACACAGTGTGAAGCTAAGAAAAATAAAAAATTAAGAAAAAGAATATAAGAATATCAACATAGCTCAATAAGAACGCATGGCTATATAATACACCATCCATGTATGCACACATAAAACGGTTATATTACTAAGTGACTGACTGACAGACAACGCGTAACTGAAACTACTGACCGTAGAAAGCTTAAAGTTTACATGTAGGTTCGTCATGGAATTTAATATCAGAGTGTATTAGGTAGCACTAAGAAGTGCTGCTACTCTACAAAATCTTTTTTATAGCTTCACGTTGTATCCCGCATATAGCAGGATAAGCAGAGGGAACCTGAGAACCTAGTGCTAATACACTCCGTTCTCTTAAGACTTATGTTTCCCACTTTCAACTTTAAAGTGGCAGAACTCAACGCCGCGCTTTGCCTGTTATCTACGAATTGTATCTAGAAGATTTTTCAAAATTATTACAGGTAAAGGCAAAACGGAATCTTACGTTTTTTAGTCCGTCTACGAAATAATTATTTACGATTATTAACTTAATTGTATTAATTTATTATCAAAAATAGCTAGTTTAGTTCTATTCATATTACAAAAGCGAAAGTTCGTGATAATAGATGCTTGTTGCTCTTTTACCCAAAAAGTACATATATTTGAATGAAACTTTACATACAAATAACATAAACTCTACAATGTTCAATTTATAAAATTTTAGTTTCTATCAAGACGTTTAGGGAAGCCACAGTCAAAAGCTATTCATTATATATTTTATAAAGCATTTTTATAATAATAATTACTTCATCCCTTTGTAAATGATATGTAATATATTTGTAATAAGCTTAGGTAGGTCGCTAGCTAGCTAGGTAAGCGTAAGATTAACCATCACATAAATCAACAATTAAAACAATTATAGTATTGCTACAATTTCTACGCATTTCCTTATTAGGTTATTATACGACTATCGACCAAAATATTTTGAACTTTCATTATTAATTATTCACAGACACGCTCTCAAAATCCTTGAAGTTAATCTATAAGATTATATTATTATTATATAATAAAATAAATTTAAATACGCTCTTTCACATACGAGTATATATGAATTATTTTCATACTTCTGATAAAACATAGTGCGGCGTTGAGTTCCGAAACCTAAACAGCAAAAAACGTAACGGAGTATTTTAATGTTATATAAACTCTTCATGGCGTTAAATGAATATGAACGTATCACGTTTTTCACCGACTTCAAGAAGTTCTCAATTCGGTTATTTTTGTTGTGTGTTACCGCATAACATTTTGCTGCGTGAACTATTTTTAATTTTTTTTTATGATAACAAGTGATTCTGATGTCCCATTTAAATTTAGCTTAATCCTAATTATTAAAATTATTCAAGGCAAAGCGCGGCGTTGAGTTCCGCCACTCAGCACGAAATGCCTCTATTCGGCGGAAAGTGGGGAAAGTAGTGTCTTAACATTAGGTTCCCTTTGTCTACCCTGCTATACAACGTGAAGCTATGTATGTATGTATGTATGTATGTATGTATGTATGTATGTATGTA